>VWYO01002928.1:97451-108116 GCA_013400275.1 Rhadina sibilatrix | reverse complement strand
GGAGGTGCCTCATTTCTGTAAAAAAAAATTAATAGTGGGGTTTGTTGGGGTTTTTTTTGTTGTTTTTTTTTTTTAATAGGTGTTTCCAAAACATAGCTCCAACCTCTTTGATTCCAACTGCTAAGTATTGACATGCTTGCAAAAATAGCGTGTGGGTGACAGACTGGAAGAGCATTTAAAAACAGAATGTGGAAATATTCTAACCTCGTCTTTAAACAGCAGCCACATCAAAAAAGATTCAATGTCTTTTTACAGATTGGGTGGGTTTGGTTTTTTTATTTATCTGCATGCTACACACGCACATTTGTTTATTTGTTTATTTATTTATTTGTTTGTTTATTGCTGTATTCTTGCATTGCAATCCTCCAGCCTTCCTTGGGCCCCCCTCAGAGGCAGACACAGCCCAGCCCTGGTACCACAGCCTCACCTTTGCTCTCCTGGTTTCTCTCCAGAACCACCAGCTCTGCCACCAGCTGCAGAAATAAAAGCTCGTGGTAACTTCAGAGCTGTGATAAAATTCTCCTCTCTCCCGACACTTTTACATGCTATCTAAGTGTATTGCCATTTTAGAGATTAAAGGTTTTACAGTTGCATGATTGAACCCAAGGTAAAAAAAAAAAA
The DNA here is from genome assembly GCA_013400275.1 of Rhadina sibilatrix. Taxonomy (NCBI): domain Eukaryota; kingdom Metazoa; phylum Chordata; class Aves; order Passeriformes; family Phylloscopidae; genus Rhadina; species Rhadina sibilatrix. Next base: position 107,495 of record VWYO01002928.1, on the reverse strand, counting down.
TCAGCAGGGAAAAAAAAAAATCTAAATTCTCCTCAGCCTGTTAAATTAAGTGTTTCAAAAGCTGTCGTATACTACCTGCTTGTACTTAAAGGCCCCAAGTACTCTCCATCCCCTAGGCTTGCTTAAATGAGGGTATGGACAGCCAAAGAACCTCCCCAAAAATGGCCTGTGCATCCTTTCTGATCTTTATTTCAGAGCACTTTTTACTTCCCTGTATAGCAGGGCATCCACTGGTATTTTTATTAGTTTTTGAATTTCAGCTTGACATCATTATTCCTTACATTAAATCTGGCATGCATTTTTATTCAAAGCATCAACTTTCATCTGTATTCCATTTATTTTTTTTTTTTTTTTTGACAAGACTAAGGTTATTACTTTCTCCTGCTTTTCTGCCTGATTATTGGGCTTACAGGACTTACACAGATATTTATCAGCAAAGCTGAAGAAGCTACTCTGCCTCTTGTTAGGCATCTGCATTGCTGTTTCCTGTACTGACTTATAGGTAATAGAATTACATTAAGGCTCCAGCACTGTTTATTGCATTTGATCCAATTTGTTTACAAATGGAAATATTACATTCAAGCTGCACTAAAATGCATCATCTCCAGAGATCTGCAGATATTATTTACTCATAGGGAAGCTTTCTGTACATATTAATAGTTACTCAGTTCTGGTAGGTACCAGTTTTCCTTAATGCTTTCAAGACAATAGATGGCATATATCCCATTCAAAGAAAGCAATGGATGAAGAGCCCAGCAGCCTTTTGCAGGGCTGCATTTCTGGATGGAACAAACACACTGCTAAGTGTCAGGCTCCAGTTCAGCTTAAATTAAACCATATCTGTTCTGACTCCCAGCTACAGCTTTGTTATAAAACAGCAATTAGCGATAATAAAGTAACAAAGCACAAATTAAAACAAAGCTGCATGAAGCATTGCCTTCACATGGTATGACTACAGACATAGCTATGCTTCAGAAAGCATGAATTATTTATCTCGCAAGCAATAGCATTTAATTGTCCCATCAAACTAATGTGGAAAATTACAGAAGTGCAGAAAAAGAGGAATGTCATATGAATGTAAAAAAAAAAAATAAATAAATATGCAATTATTTGAATACAGGCTATGTGACTGATGTCTCATGAACCTGTGACAGCTTGGAGTGCAGATCAGGTTCCCACAGAAGTCTGTGACCATTCCACATTAAAGCCCTCACCTTTAAAACAGTGCATTTAACAGATTTGGGGGATGAGATGGAATTATGCAGATTGTATTTAGAAGATTTAGACCGAAGAGTGGTGTCTTACAGAGCCTTACCTTCCAAATCATGCAATCCTATTTTTTTTTCCTGAGACTTTCTTCTAGCTGATAGCACGTTCTGCATATACAACACTTGCAACAACCACCTGTACTTGACAGCAATCAGACCATCAGGCTTGAGCACAGGATGCCACTTACCCTCTGTTTTCTGCACATGAATGAAATTTAGCTTACACCTCTATCCAATCATTAACACTACCACCCCCAAAAAATAACCAAGCAAGCAAACGAACGAGAAAAACTCATCCAATGAAAAGAGATTACAGAAAAATATTAGTGTTTTGTTTCCTTTTCCAGAGTAAAGACATCTTGTGTTCTTATCTCTTTCCTATATAAGCTTTACAACAGCTACTTCAGAAGCCAAATCAACTGATTAGTGTTGTTCTGTCTCCAAAAAATGGATCAAAACCATATAAATAAAGTTTAATAAAAAAAATATATAAAAATTATATATATATATATATATATAAATAATAAAAGCTGCTGTTAGTTTCTCGATGTGAAGTTGCTACCAAGGCTGAGCTGTGCCTGAAAATGGTGTGCAGGGAGATGTTCTTTACTTGCTCATTGGCTTGGAAAAATACTAATGAAATTACTTCTTTTTAAAAGAGAAAAACATTGAGGTTGTTTTTTGGTTTTTTTTTTTTCTAGTCTGTTAGCAACTGGTATCACAATGTGTTTTCTGCACAATGTATGGCAGCATGTCCTTGCAGAGCTATAAAAGAAAGTTGCTTGTACAACCCGGAAAGGAGGCAATTTACTGAAATTAGGTAATTCACCACTTGGGAACAAGTGCTCTGTGCTCTCCCTGGAAAACCCCAGAGCATCTCTGAGGAAAGGCAGTTCCCAGTCCTTTAGCCAAGCTGCAGGCACTGCTGTTCCTTTGGTGCTGTGTCAGGGAGCTGAAGCAGATCCCCACAGCTCAGGGCTGCTCCCGACTGCAGCTGACACACCCAGGTTACAGGCAGGACATCCCCAAGTGACCAGGGAGGAAAGGATGATTTAGGAGTCAGTGCATAAAGGATCTTCTTCAGACTAGAAACATAAAGATTTTTTTACAGCAGCTATTGGCAGACCTCAAACCAAACAGCTTCCAAGTGGAAAATCCCTTTTTGTGTTTTCTTTGGCTTTGCTTGCTGCCGAAGCTGAAGGTTTTGCACAAAATCTTGCAGTTTTAAGTTCCATTGGTAGAATGAGAGCTATTTGTACTGATGCCTTGGGTTTGAGCTTTCATGTTATTCAGATTCTCTGCTGCCCAGGGGTGCAGTTCTCAGCCTCATATTAAGTGTTAGTAAGCTCTCCTCACAGAGCAGGGACACAAAACAAATCCTGTCCCTGCTGCACACCAAGGACAACTTTCAGCCCAAAGCACAACCAAGGGTGGCTGGAGGGAGGAACAAGAAGGATGGGACCTCACAGCCTGCAGCTGGAATGGGACAATTCAACCCCAATGTGCAAATGGAGCCAAACTGATCTAAGTGTGAGACCTGGTGACCCTTTGTCCATTTTGTGCCCATTTTGGGTCCACCTTGGGTGCAGCCCTGGCCAGGCCCTGTCCTGCCCAAGGTGTATCCTGGAGGCCTTTCAATAAATATCTGCTTTATTCTCTAACTCTGCCCAGTCTCTGTTCCAGGCCAGCCTTCCCAAGGCATCAAGAGCAGCAGCACTGCTGGGCAGCAGCCAGGACCCTGCCAGCTCTGTGGGCAGCAGGAGAAATGGGAGAGACCTGCAGGGGACACTTCAAGCCCTCCTGGCTCTTCCAATAAGATCTAAGTCCAGTGTTGAGGTGCAGCTCCAGCTTTCTGTTACTGACATCTCCAATGTGCCATTATCTGACCTGAAAATTCCTCACACTTTCAGACTCTTATTTTAAATACAGCTTATCAATAGAATGATGTGTCCAACCAGGAGCCCACTCCCCTCTTGTTTTTGAAAAGTTCAGCTCCCTTCTGCAAATGCTCCTTCTACGTCACTTTAAAAACAAAGCTAGAATTCATTCTGGAAAAGTTACTGAATGTTTATTTTTTAGTAACCTACTCCATTTCCATCACTTTTACTTTTTTTTCTGACTTAATGGTAACAGCAGGTATTGCAACTGCAAGTTCTTCCCAAGAAGCAAAATCTGTTCAGATTTATGTTACCAATCACTCAGGCACTTTTGCCAGGGAGGCAAAGCCCATTTCCAGTTTTCAAGGTGATCACTGCCTCTCTGGTTGGTTTTGCTTCCACTGACAGCCTCTGGACAGAATTTCAAGGCAGTATAAACACAAGTGAAGAGCATTTGAGAATATAATTTTCACTCCTGTGAGGATGCTTTCAAAAATTATCAGCTTAGCATCCCCAAAATGTAATTCGATTTGCAAAGGGAAATGCATTCTTATATGGATGCTTTGCATATCTCATAACCCATGTTGCATAGAACTGCATTCTGTGCTCCCTGGGTGCAGAAAATCGAAATAGCCCTCGTGACATTGACAGAAACGTTTTCATGTTCTGCAAAAATATTTTGATGGCAAAGTACCTGCCATATCCAATGCCAGTTACACAGATACCAAATATGGAATTCATGGTGAATTACTTTGTTTCTTAAGTCTTGCCTTTACATTAAGCCTAATTTCCTTTCCATCCTGATCTGAGTTGAAATTTGAAATTCTCACTTTATAACCACATGCAGCAGCAGGCATATTTCATTCTGCCAGTTAGGAATGTGCCCTGTGTCCTGTGGCAGACTATTTGACTTTTCAGCATCAGCACAAATGGCTGCCCATTAGAAGATTTAAAAATCTTAACAATGTCATCACTCAAGTGTTGGCCACATTCATCTACATCTCGCTTAAGTTTGGAGGGTGAAACAGATTTTAACATAGCAGTGATAGTAGCTCTCTACAAGGCAAGCAAAATGAGTGCCATTTATCCCCCTTAAGGCTTCAGCAGAACCTAAGGAGCTCCACAAAGAGCAAAATTAACTGCTCCTGAGTTTTGAGAGCTCCATGTGCTAAGCCTCACATCTGTGCCACTCCAGAATTTTGGGTGAGATTTAAACAGTCCCAGGAGCTAATTGCCTTTTCCTGCCAGGCATTTTGAACCCTTGAATGCCTCACTTCCTCAACAATACTGGATTTATCTTCATAGTCTGCAGCTTGTACGAGCCTTGGGCTTCTTGTCTTTGTAATCCAGAATCAGATAGGTTGGAAAAGACCCCTGAGACCACAGAGTCCAAGCCATGACCCAACAGCACCCACATGGCACTGAGGGCCATGTCCAGGCTTTCCTTGACCCTCCCCAGGGACAGTGACTCCATCAGCTCCCTGGGCAGCCCATTCCAATGTCTAATCACAGAAAAGCTGCACAGAACAGCTTCAGTTATAGCAAGTGGCACAAATTAAAAAAAATAGTTAAAGCCTCAAAGCTTATTCAGCTTAACATGACAATTCCCATAGGAATCATTTTCCATTGAGACCCCATCTTTTAAGAGGTGGATTTCTTAATATTAGATATTAATCTTAATATTAGATGTCTACTAGAAGTCTAAGGCTAGACTTCCCTCTTCAGAAATAAGTGATGTGTTGTACTTTAGGACAACTGGGCACAGTTCTACTCAGTCTTTTTTCTTTGTAAAGTTTTCAAAGCACCTGTGTCTGGAAAACTACATCCCCATAAAGAGGATGACAACACCACCTTTGAAAATTTGTGAAGGGTTTTAGAGAGTAAAAGGACCATAAAAGGGTAAATGTAGCATCTGTCTTCAAAACTGGTGAAGAGATGGAGCCCTCAGATAGGTGTCTTGTAGAACCTGTGTAGTTCACAGTGTGAAGGTCTTGAGAATTATGTTTCTGATCTCTAATAACACATAAACTTCTGCTAAAGACTTTTCCAAAAGTCGAGGGAAATGTTCTGTCTTTCTGCCACGTAGATTTTCTGGTCTCTAATAAATCCTGTGACCTCAATTGCAGTCTTCCTCTCAAAGACAATTTGTAGCCCCTCTGGAAAATGGACTATCATGTTACTCTATTAGAATACAGAACTCATCCTCTTCTAGTCAACTAATTTGTATGGCATGTGGGTATTTAATATCTTTAAGAGCATTCAACAGCTTACAAGAAGTCTGCCAAGAGGTCAAGGAGTTATTAGAATACAGACAGCCATATTCACGCTGAGGAGAATCACATGAATTTAATTTCATTATGAACAGAAGCAAAACCCCAAAGATTTCTCATGTCAGGCAAAGGAATTAAGGTCTGAGCATATACTCAGCCCCTTCTGCTTCACCCTTGCTGTTTGAAGCAATCTGCAGACACAGATTCACACTCATGATACATCAAAAATATAGATCAACCCTGCTCCCTCTGCTCCTTACTAGGCCAAACCACTTAATTCTGGTTAATGCAATAACTTCCTTCCAACATTTTAGAGGAACCGAACCATTTTCTATTTTAAATGAGGAAAACTTTTTCAACACAGATTAAAGGCCCAAGAAGTCTGTTGATTTGGGGTCAGTCAAAACTTGTGTTCTGTTTCACTTACAAAGACACAGTATTTCTAAGTTCCCATCATTAAAAACATTTTGGGGTAACAAGGTCTAGATCTTCATCAGAATTAATTCCATAGTGTGTAGTGCAGCCAGAGTAAATAACAAACCCAAAGGCATTCAGCTCCAGTGGCTCATCTGGGGCAGCCTCAGATAGGTAAAGACTGAGCATTATTATCTTTCAGAGCATAGAAATCTCTCCTCTGCTTCATGATCTACAAGAGGGATGCTGAAGAACTTTTCTCTTAATAAAGCATACAGCTTTGGAATCAATCTGATGGAAATGAAGAATGCTTTCACATGTCCCTTTACCCTCCCCTGAACAGTGAAAGGTGCAGGGGAGTCCTTGACAGCCAAGCAGCCCTTGCACTGACAAGGTTAAATCCCTGCACATCCAGGATTAATCCCTAGGGCGAGAGAGCCAAAAGGCTGGGGCAAATTTCCCAAAGCCCTGTGATGCTCTGAGGCACAGGACTTCAAGGACTGAACCCAGACAAGCCTTCTCAGTCATATTCACAACCTCATTTATCTATTTCCTGCAGGCTTGGAGTGCTCCCAGACCGTGTTCACTGCGTGTCACCCAAGAAAAAAAAAAAACAAAAAAAACCCACAAAAACCAAAACATATCAGATTGTGATTTAACTTTTAAATTAGTTAAGTTTCTCTCTTCCTGGAACATCTGCTTTTGTGATGCTTTCCATGTGCCACAGGGTGTTGTAACAGTAATGTATAGTTACAAGTGGACTGCATTTGACAGCCATTAATACTAAATGACATTTAGAGCCATGGTGATGCACAGGGAGCCCTGCTCCCTTATCCTGCAGCTTTTTCATGAGGATAACACAAGGCAGCAGCTAAAGGGGAAAGCTGCAGCATGCAAAATCCAGTTCACAGGTTCAGCTGATGGACAGGAAGTCATACCCAGAAGGATGAGCTTTTTCCCCCCCTTAAATAAACCGAGTAAGGAAATTCAGTGTACTAGACAAAGCAATGAATGCCAATTGTGCCTGTACTCCTGGAGCACACTTCCCACAGCCTGTCACCAAGTGTTACTTGAAAATATAAATCCAGGATGACTTGTCTTGAATGCAGCAGATAAGGGAAGCAAACAAGGAGCAATAACAGCAGTACACAAGCTGGTGAAGGGCAGCAAAGGAGAAACACAGCTCTGTGGGGATAATAGAGAAATCTGTTTGGCCACTTCATATATTCAGAAGGTAGACGGCCTGAGAGGCATTTGGCAGCTTGCATTTGTTTTGCCTGTAGAAAAATTGGAATGTGCCTCCTCAAAAATATCCAGAGCGAAAGGAAAAGTCACGAAAGAACGTGGTGGAGAAAAAGAATTAGATTCAGCTTGGAAATAGATAAAACAGAGGTTGTGGACAGACTCTGCTGCTGAGGCCATCCTTCTGACATGGTTTGCTTTCTTAAAATGTCCAGCTTCTTCCATTATCAGAAGAGACAACAAAAAAAAATTATTATTATTGTTGTTATTATTATTATTAATCTTTTCATCCGTCCTTACAGCAAATTATTAGGCATTATTTTGAGAGTGGGAAATGAGCCTAAAAATTACTAATTTGCTTCAATACAGATACAGAGCAGGAAGCAGGGACTGGATGTAAGCTCCTGGAACTTCTGTGTCCCTTGCTGAGCAGCAAAACCTTACATTTCTATGGTAACAAATGTCCCTTTCTGTGGACTGTCTGTGAGCCTGTGACTGCAACAACACACGTGGGGAACTCAAGCCCACAGGTGTCAGGAGTGAGAATTGCTGCAGTGCTGATTCTCTCTCCTCTGAGTTGTCTGAGCACAGATGATACAGCTCAGTTTTAAGGGCACAGTTGTAATTAAGGATCGTGGTGGGCCTGTCTTCCCTAGATGCTGAATAAAGTGACTCAAGGGTTTCATTTCATTGAAATGCTTCGCTGCAGAAATGCCTTTTTTCACAAAATAGAGATTTATGGGGGGGAAAAAAATTGTTTTACCCAAAATAATTCACTCTCTTTCGAGAAATTCCAAGTGATGCCAGGTCCTTTTCTTCTGCAGAGATAAAAAGGGATTAGAAAACATTTGCCAGACAGGCAGCTCACAAATAGAGGTGGATTTTGTCCTCTTTATCTTTTCTTGAAAGTTTTTTGGGACTTTGTGTGCATATGCGTGTTGACAGTTTTGTTAAGATTTTTGTTTTGTGGTTTGTGAGGGGTTTTTTTTTTCACTTAATATTTATTAAGTCATAAGTATTTAAGCAGTATTTCGTTGCCTTCCAGGAATTCCAAGTAACTCTTCTAGAGAGCAAACATTACCCTGCGTGCATGCTGGGCACAGGCACACCCACACAAATATGAGTCAAGCTGGGCACAGAAGCATTCCCTAGTGCACTGCAGAGGTGCCTGGATGCAGTAGCCCTGAGGCAGCACAGAACTGAGTGTGACTCTGCCATTTTTGGTGCTGCAGAGACTTCTGCAGTGCTCTGGAGCTGCACCAAGTTGGGCTGGGATGAGCTTCATCCTAGGAGGTACAGCAGCTGTCCATTCCCAGGGTGGAGATTATCTGCACTGTTGTTTTAATCAAACCTCAGGCTCAGATTCCATGTCCACTGTTAGGACATGAGGAGTGTGTGCAGGATGCTATGCCTTGGAATGAAGAGCAGGAAAGCAGCTCAGGCAGGCAGAGTGTTCTCTCCTAACCAAAAAAAAATCTGAGACAAAACTGCAGACAGCGTTATTCTGATCAGAAAGAGCTTTCCCCCAGCTGCATTAGCTGCTCACATCATAACTATTCTGAAATCATAACTGGCAGTTCTCCCTGCCAAGGCTTTTGTTTGATAAAGGTCAGTCCAAGAGTAAAATTTAAGAGTGTTATGATGTTTATCTTAAAATAGCAATTCGCTCCTGGAACCGGGATTTACGAAAGGCATTGTGCCAAAACACTTGAGTTTGAAGTTTATGCTGATTCATCCAGCTGAAAGTTTGGCCACTGGCTGGAGAAGTAGTACACCAGACAACACATAAAGGATGATAAATGCAAGCAGGACATGCAGGAAATAAAAGCTGGAAGAACTCCAAGCACCTCCTCAGGCAACAGAATGTACAATCGCTGCCACTTGCCACGATTTTGACACAGCTGCTTGTGCCCAAAGTTGAGATGTTCTTTATGCAATCAATATGTAATGACAGATAAAGAGCAGCTAACTGGAAAGTCAAGCACAGATAACCAAGCAACATCTGGTCCACACAAATTATCACAGAGCTGGACAGAGGGAAAGGAATCAAGGCCAGAATAAAAAAGTCTTCTGTCCGTGCAGAGTGGTTACAGGTCTGACAGTGAATCCCTCAGGTCACCCAGGCAGCCAGAGAGCAGGAATGGGCAGAGGAAAGGAGGGCAGTGGTTTGCAACCACTCATCCTTCAGACAGAACACAACCAGCAGCTCAGCATTTGCTGGCAACAGCAGCATCCTCAAATACTTCCCTCTCCTTCCTTCAGCAGGCAGGCCCTGCAGATATTTGGCACTGGACAGGGAGGCATAGGGAACTCAGCAGGTTCTGTCCTTCCGCACAGCTGAGTGGCAGATCTCAACCACACGAGTCTTGTATCTTATCCCAGAATTTAACCAAAGTATTTTTTAAAAAAACTTCTTAATGTGCACACTCACAAATACACACAGTTTTCATCTCTTAGTTCTCCACCCCAATGCTCACATACTCTTCAGAAAGGAAATAAATTATATCACTGTACTCTAAATAGCCAAAGCTCCTGAAAACAGCTCTCAGATAAGTGGGAAAAGAGATTATTAGAAGAAAGAATTTCACAATTAGAATGTATATTTGATTGCAAAACATGTGTCTTCTATTTGCCAAAGAATTGCTTTGTCCCATTTAAAGCACCAGTGCTCTGATTGCTGCATGCTACTTGGAAGTGACTGCTGGAGATCAGACTTGCAAAAAGGCTATCACTAGAGAAAAAACATCCCAGTGCCAAGTCTGTGCTCTGGTTCCCAGCCAGGAGGATTGGCAGTGCTGTGGCCTCCAGACACAACCTCAGCTGAAGAGAAAGTGCAGCCCAGTGCTCTGAGGTGAGCTCAGATTTTGAAACCCCCTCTGCAGCAGCAGCTCCCCTCTGCTGTTTGTGCAAACAGGGGAAGGGCAGTGATGAGTTTCTGTGTGAGGCCAGCGTGAAAAATGACGTTTCACCTTT
>VWYO01002928.1:52595-97434 GCA_013400275.1 Rhadina sibilatrix | reverse complement strand
AAGAACATGCAATACAACCTTCTCATATTATACATACAGCAATCAGCTTGCTATATGTGAAAAGCCAACTCCAAAACCTGCATTTATAACACCAGTCTGTTTTTAGCCCCACCAAGGTTCATCATCACACTGCTGGCTGCTGGCCTCCCAGAAATGGTTTAACAAAAATTAGTGAGACAGCTTGATTAGAGGTATTTTTAAATAGTAAAAAGGTTTCAATTAAAGCGAAAATAACAAACTATACAAAGCAAAAGAATAAAAGCTGTGCACGGTGTGGGGAGGTCTCTTGCACCTGCTTGGACACCCCCAAAAAAGCCCCAAGAATCTCTGTGCTGTCTCTGAAGTATTCAGTGATCTAGGCAGGGTTTTTGGCGTGCTGTCCAGCAGAAAATAGCTAATTTCCTTGAGGAGCAGTTCAAGGATCCAACGAGTCCCTTTGTTTTCGATTAATTTGGTTTTAATTTGTTTTGTTTTGTTTTGGTGGGGTTTTGGGGGGGTTTTTTTGTGGGTTTTTGTTTGTTTTCTTGTTGGGGGTTTGTTTTGTTTGTTTGTTTGTTGGTTTGGTTTGGTTTTTGTGCTTTTGTTTTAGTGGGATTTTTGTTTTTTGTTTGTTTGTTTGTTTGTTTTGGGTTTTGTGGTTTTTGGGGGGTTTTTTGTGTTTTTTTGGTTTGGGTTTTTTTTGTGTTTTTTTTTTTTTGTTTTTGTTTTTGTTTTTGTTTTTTGGGGGGTTTTTTNGTTTTTTTTGTTGTTTTTTTTTTTTTTTTTTTTTTTTTTTTTTTTTTTTTTTTTTAATTTATCCTGGAGCTGCAGTGCCTTCCTCGCGTGTGGAACTCCAAGTGTCCCAGAATTAATGGCTACAGCCCTGCCTGATCTAAAAAAGCTGCTGTTCGCCAGTTTCAAGGGGTACTTCTCTTTCACATCAAGGCTTTTGATTGTAAATTCCTTTGGGCGGGGAGTATCCTCTTTGTACGGAGAGAGTCTGCTTGTGGGAGGATTTTGTAGCTGCTGCTGTAAGAATAGTAAACATGAAAAGCAGAACTGGCAGAACAAAAGCTTAACAAAAAACACGAATCACCACAATTTTCAGTTCCAAAGAACCTAAATAGGGTAAGGCAAATATTTCAAGGATTCAGTCAAAACAGCTCTTCAAAACCTGGGAATATGAGGTGCCTACACTTCATAAACCAACAGAACATTTCCTTTTGTTTGCAATCCTTCCTCAGAAAACCCCAAGGTGCCAATGGAGCACCAATGCCCTGTGAAACCCAAAAGCAAATTTGTGAGCTTGCTAGACTGCATCTGAAAAAAAAAAAAATGTCCTACAACTGGAAACTGCAGGACAAAACACAAAAGAGGAAAATCCTCTGAATACAAATCCCCCCCGTGTACCTGCCAGGCTTGGGCACCTGTAACCTGCAGCCAAGGCACCTCTGCCTGCAGAATGCAGCAGCTGCAGTGCTGTGAGAAAGATGAAGATGTGCATGTGGGACACCTCAGGGCCAGGGGTAAGAGCTCTCTCTGTGGCAAGCTGTGATGGCAACAAACAACTGCAATTGTGACCTCACTTATCACCTTTAATGCAGATGCTTCTACTCATACCGTGAAAATGGGGAGCTGCACACTGCCTTGGTGTGAAATGCACAGTGCTGATGACTGTGAGTGATGAGCTGCTTCATCAGATAATAGGGATGGATTAATTGTTACCTTGTTTATTATTTGCATTGCAATAATGACCCGAGACCAAATCCATAGAGTTTTCTGCTAGCGCAGGCATTGCTTGTGAAGGTGTCTTTAGCAGATCATTCTTTTACAGGCATTAATACCTTCAAATGTGTGTTCAAAATGGTTCATGTGAAACTTTAAAAGAGAGCTGAGAGTGGCTGGGACCTCAGGCACTGAAGCCACTGTCTGCACTGCTTCCAGGATCTCCTTACTCCTCTCTGCACTTGCCACCCGCCAGGAATCATCTGATAGCTCCCATTTCCATGCCCCCATCTCCCTGGGGTGTGGCTTATCTCTTAATTCCTCACACAGCACCAGTTTCTGCCCATGGCCAGGGCACTGCAAAGCCACAGGAACCATCAAATGCAGCATAATCACCATGCACAGGCAGTTAAAGAGTTAATAGATTTGCCCAAGGCTATACCCAGGGTTGAGGGTTTGATCATTAAGCTGCAGGATGTTTAATTCACAGGGCTAACAATGTTTCTAGATGAAAAAAAAATTAATTAGCTTTGCATGAGGGCCACAACCTAACAAATATACCAACAACTGTGCTGGTAGGACAATACAGCAGCGAGAGCCAGGGATTAATTTGTAAGCAAAAACTAATGTTGAGTGCTAAAGGTTGCAGTAGCTACTGGGTGTCCACAATAAATCCAAATCATTGGAAAAGCTCAGACATACGTGGTAAGAGCTAATCTAATCATACAGTGATTGGTTTGACAAGCAGCCTCTGATTACAGCTTATGCAAGTAAGAGGGGAAAAAAGGGATATTTCTAAATTTATGAAATGAAACCAGATGTATTTTGGTGCTTTCTTGAGTTGGCTGAAAGCATGCAACAGAAACATTTCATAGGATCATATCTGTTTTCGTGGCAGAGTGTCAAAACACAGGTTTCATCTTGACTACTTTAAGACATTTTCTTCTGAAATGTTGACATTTACATTTTATCTCAATTGGGCATTATGTCAAAAAAAAAAAAAAAATCATGTTGTTGTATAAAAAGTGAGGGTTTTTTCCAGTATCTCTCTTTTGTGAAAAAATCAGTTTTGCAACCTAATGGTATATAAAACCTATTTTCCAGGTTTCAGAACATGCACCTATTCAGTATTTTTTTTTTAAAAGTTCTCAAGACACAAGTTTCAATTCACTTGTTTGCTCACTTGGGTATAGAAGTCATGTATGGCCTCTTCAGGATCAGGGCTTTTGAAGCTTGTGCATGTTCAGGTGGTTGAATAAACTGGAACAACTCAACTTAAAAAAAAAAAAAAAATATCCAATAAACTCTGGATGTTTCCATCTTTCAGCAAAGCAAAAGAGTTTTCAATGCAAATACTGTTTTAAATTAGCATGGAAAAATCAGAATAAAATATTAGCTACCCTTTTATTTCTGGATTCAGGAACAAATTTAGATTAAACCTCACTTTAGGATGCTTACTCTGGCATCTACTGATTCAAAATATTTTTCACCAAAAATGGTCACTGTATTAAAGGGGGGAGAAATTCATGGAAAAGCTTTTATTTGGTCATAATTATTATTTAAGAACGCTAAAATAAACCCATAATTACTTTTAGAATGGAAGTGAAGTCGCTGATGTACTTCCAAGGGGAGGGCAGTCAGGTGGAGAGCTTTTGACAACATTTTCCCCAAGCTTCCAGCAGACGCTGCTAACAATCTAATGGAACTGTAGGTCAGAAAAAAACCCATGACAAAAGTAACGATTCTCTCTTTGAAAATCTGTGGGTCAAAGAAGAGGCACGGCGTGACTACACAGCAACTTTGTGATGTTAATTTTGGCTGCGTTCCTGCCTTTCCCTCTCCAAAGTGGTACATTGCCAATCTCCTCACACAGCGCCGATGACAGTAATTTGCTCGCCTGCTAACAGATGAAAAGCTTTCTGTTACGAGATATGTGTAATAAAATTTTCTCTCTCTCTCGCCCTCTTGGGCCCATTATTAGCAGTTGAAATGTATTTATTCTGGTAAAAAAAAAAGGTGGTGCCTCAAGCTGAGGGCTGTTGTCACGCTCGCAGTCATTACACAAGCACTGTTACACCAAGGAAAGGATCCATGTCACAGCTCCCAGCCTCAGGGTCTCAACCCACCCCAAAGGCCAGCATTCTTCCCTTTTCTCAGTTGGAAAATCCTCTTTGAGAATAAAATCACATATTGCATTCATATTGACTCTAGAAAAGTCTATATCTCCATTAACATCATGTGTAGGTTGTTATTTGTTCTGCCAGATTAACCAAAAAACTTTGTAGGTATAGACAATACATTCATTCTAATTAAACTTAAAAGTTTAATACACTCTTTAATACACTCTTTTTTTCTCCCACAGAGAACATCGAATACATTTGGCTAAAATATTGAGAGGTGGTTACAGATGGAAAAATGCATTTCTACATCTGAGCGCCCCAGTCACTCGGGTATATTTGCATCTCCACTTTGTTTTGTTGGGTTTGCTCTTTTAAGCTGCAAAATTTACTCCCTTTCAGAGTAAATAAAAGTGTTTGAAGTCTCCAGAATCTCAAGAGTCAAGAAAACCATTTTTTTTTTTACCAAACTACCCTCTCAACTGGCTTGAAATGAAATGTCAGCTGAAGAACCCCACAGCAGAGCTCGGTGCTTCTCATTGACGGCATCGTGAGCAGAACTCACAGTGCTGCTGCTCTTCTCTTCACTTCTCCCCATCTATTTTCTCCACCTGTGTTCCAACCAGACAGTTGTTCCTCTGTGCATGTGGAAAGGAAAGATAAAACCAAGGCCAAATTCAGTTGTTACCTCTGACAGCAGACCAAGAAAGCAAAAAATCTTTTCTTAAATTTGACTTTTACTTTGGCTTCCCCATGCCAGCTGCACAAGTTGTTCTGTCCTGGTAGTTGTTGACAGTAGCTATAAAAAGCATAATATATTCATTTTCAAAATTGTACTTATAAATAACACTTCCATGACAGCTGGACCAGACATTTTCCTGTCCTAAATGAGGTGCTTAGGGAGGAACAGGAGAAAGAAGAGAGAAAAACAGGCACTTTTTGGCACTGCAGTTCTACTTTTAGCTTGTCCACTCTCTCATTCTCTCTTTCTCTCATTCAAAATTAACTGATATAAAAACCCCCAAACTGTAGCAACACCATTAAATGAAAAGAAGACCATCATCTTGACAAAAGAAGAGTTCATGAGTGAGTTTTTTAAGTAAAAGACAACAACTCTTCTGGTCAGGAGCTGCTTTTGTTTATGCCTGTATTTTTAAAGTAAAAAGGAGTGGAACAGTTTGGGTATTTAGTAAAGAAATAGGGACTTTGACAACAAATTCATAAGAAATGTACATTTCACAGACATATGCCAATTCTAATGAAGTTGGGGTAAGGAAGTCTCTGGCAGCAGACAGATCAACGTATGGAAAAAAAAAAAAAAAACCTAAACCAAAGCAAACAAACAAAAAACTCCACAATTAAAATAATTAATAGGGAGAAAAGGAAACCAGATTCAAATCTCTGCTTGCTTAGAGACTGTAAATTCCCTACAGAGCTTCTTAAAGCAGAGCTTTCTCACTCGCTCTCATGAAAAATGTAGGTCTTCGTTCCTTCTCACTTTAGAATGGAAATGTCAACACCCTGCAGATGGGAAGAGAGCATCTCATCTAGCCTGTGGCAGCCAGGCCCAACGTGTGCCATGGAGCTGATTATTAGAGCCACGTGAGTGGCAACATTTATTTCTCTTCTCCAGAGAGTCGGAGCCAACCAATAGCTGATGGTTCATATTCACTTCTGTGTGACAGGGATCAGCCCCTTCCTTTCCAAACATAAAGAGAAGCCTATGCCAAGGTGGTAACAGCTCCATGGCTAGCACATTTCTTCTCACTTCCCTGCATCTGATGGTTCAACTTTTAACACTAACACCCCCCAGGGAGGTGATGGGAATCTCTTTAATATTCTGCAGGATTCCAGCTTATGGCAACTCTTTGTTCAGGGTCTGGAGAAGGAGGCATTAAGAGGGTTTCACAAAAAGGCAAATGCAGCCACACAGGAGACAGAGAGGGGATGATGCACTTTCCCTTGAGCAGTGGCCCCTGGCTCTGAGCATCAGATTCCCAGCTGCTGCTGAATGATCAAGGAGCAGGATAGAAAGCAGATTGCTTTCTGTCTGCAGGAGGCCCGGAGATTAGCTGCTGTGCCTTCTGTAAGCATCACTGTAATTGTGGTCTTGAGAAAAAGCCAATACATAACTTCATACAAGGATTAAACTAAATCCAACTGATCTGGAAACTGAAGCAACATCAGCTGCTCCATGTCTCGAGTGGCATGTTTAAGCACCAGCACACATGTCGACTGGTCTGTAATTTTCCTGAGGCGTTTCCTTTGTTCCAGCAGAAGCCTCCTGCATTTTAAGGTGCAGGATCATAATTAAGGTAATGAGAAGACAGTTGCAATAAGTTAATGTTTGTTTTCTCCTTGCCCTTAGCACTGGTATTCCAGTGGGTGTTAGGTGAGCTAATTCGTAATTTCAGTTTTAAGCGCCATGAAGGGTGCAGAGATCCTTATTCACCTGTGCATATATGTAAATAAAGTAATGTAACCTCATTCATCTACTAACTGCCCTGAAACGATGCCTTTAAAACTCCTTGCAGCATCACAGAGCCTGCTGGAAGGGGACTGCTGCTGTTACCTGAGCTGCTCTGTGCACTGCAGAGCACCAGAGACATTGCCCTGCTGTCCCAAATGCTGAACAAAATCACTAAATACAGCAGCAGCACTATCTCAGCCCTATTCCAACCTCAAGGGCCGTGAGACAAACAATTACAAACGTTCAGCTACATATAACCAGCTAAATTCTTTGCCACAGTGGGATCATTTTCCTTGTTCGAGGACCAGTGAATTACAAACTCTCTCACCTGGAGTCACAGGAGCTCAGTTTCTAAATTAAGTTTTCTCTCTGTGCTGTGGAGCAGTAACTGTAATTTAGTAAGCTCAAATGTCAGCACTGGAAACATTCCTCTGAAAGGCAGTTTGCATGCTAAATGCAAGGTGCCTAATCTCTTGCCATCACAGAAACCTCTGCCTATGCTGGAATTATCTGCTTGTGCACCAAATCCCCTAATTAAGAGTAGGAAAACCATCATAAGAATCATCATTCCTAAAGTTAATAGAATGTCTCATACTGGCAGCATCATGCAGATGTTAACAAAATTACAAATTAACCTATGTAACAATGCAGTGAGGCACAGAGAGGTACCATTGTTCCAGAACAAATGGCAGAAAGTGAAACCAGGGAAGCTGGGTAAGAAAATATTGCTAATATTGGCAATAGGAGAGCAGTTCTACCTGAGTAATTCCAAAAGCTTGCTTTACCAAAAAAAAAAGGAAAAATTAAAAAGTCAAGATGCATGTGCCCCAGCCAGCCTGTGGCAATCATTCACCATTTGCAGGGCACTTCCCTCATTCACTGGCAACAATCTAAATCTTTACTGCTCTGATGCACTTTGAAACACTAAAAAAACCACAATTTCTAACCTAATGAAGCAAAGAAAAAGTGTTTTTTTGGTTTTTTTTCCAGCAGGATTTTTAGGAGCAGCAGTGCATTCCCAGGCCTGTGTGCTTTCCCACCTCAAGGGGAGGCAATGCATAAAATGAATTGTGTGGGTACAGCACTGAGCACATGGTGAGCAGCAGGCGTGTCCCAGAGTGAGGATCCAAAAAGGAGGCAGATCCAAAAGGGATCTTTTTGCACATCTTCTGCTCTTTTTGCACATCTTCTGCTCTTTTTGCACATCTTCTGTTCTTTTTGCACATCTTCTCACCATAGCAGACCTGGTGGAAAAGGCATCTGCCAGTGTTTACTCCCAACACACTTCCCCTATTTGTTCCCCCTCTACAAATGGCAACACTTGTGACAGTTACCTAAACCCAAAAAAAGCTGTTTTAGTACCACTCAGCAGTGCACCAGCACTCAAAGGAATCGTTTTCCTCAAGGGGATATTTACTTCTTTCTGAAAAAAAAAAATCCCAGAGATAAAGTTATATATTCATTCATGGCACACTATTCTTTTATATCTTAGACCTTTAAAACAGAAGGATCAGTAAGAGGTGGAGGAGTTTTACCCTCCAAGAAATTTCTAAGCAGTAAATGTTCACCCTTGGAGCACCCTAGTAAGAAAATAATGACTGTGCTTCCTCGTTGCTTAGATGAGGAGTGACAGGAAGGTAAGAACATTTTCAAGAGTGCCCAGGTATGTGGGACTCTCAGTTTAAGGCAATGAAAGCTTGATATTCAGATGGGCAACTGAACAGTTGCAAAAAACCACAGTATAGAAGGCAGAGGAAAGGAATCAAACATTTATGCCGAGATCAAAAGGCAAAAAAACCCACAAAAATTAAAGCTTCAGAAAGGAATGAACCCTTTTGAAATAATCTTCTGAAGAAATTTTCAGAATACGGATGGAGGCAATGAAGGATCGAGATGCTTCTGGCAGCCAGGACTTATTACTCATTTTATTCTTGTAAAGGGACCAAGGCAAACATTGCCGTTAAAAACAAAAAATAAAATATCTATGGAAGCTAAAAATCATTCTGTGCTGAAGAGAATTCTGCCTGATGACACCACTGAGGTGTAGAGTCTTCACCCAGTGGAGGTGACAGAGAACACCATTCCTTGGTTGAGGACGTGACAGTTTACCTATGGCAGCTTACCTGAGTTGTAAGTTTGACAAGTTGTCTTGTAAAATAATGTCATAGCACAGTTATTTGGGATTCCCATAGGTATTTTATCAGTTTTCTCTTTTTAGATAATAAAACAAAAAGAAGAAACTTGAATGTAGGTTTGTCCCATGGGCTTACTTTTGTGGAACAGGGTGGAAAGGAGGAGGGAGAGAGGAAGAAACCATACTCTGTTAAAAAAAAAAAAAAAATGGAAACCCACTCAAAGCTATTTTAAGCATAACTTCTGTAAAAAGAATCATCTGAGCATCAATTCCTATTTAATACAAGTCTCATGATCCAAAACCAGATTGATAAGGTAGGCTTAAAGTACACAATTTAGTAAGTTTTTACAGTTATATATCTCTGCCAGGTAATTAGCTTTGAAGTACAATTGGGTTTTTTTTTATTGCAAATCTGCCCACCTGGATAAGATGCAGAAAGCACTTGCTTTTCTTACCAGGTTCAGAGGGGGAATGTCTGGACCTCAACTTTTCTCTCTGAAAGTGATTTATACCCATTTTTCTCCCAAGTGAACAAGAACATCCTCTAAAACCCCACTGCAAACAACTGAATCTAAAAATAACCATTCTAATAATATAAAGAGACAATATTTTTCTTTCTGGGAAAAAAACAACCTGGTAATAAAATCATTGCAAGACAAATAGTGCAGATTTCATTGTGGGAGCTTCACTTCATCACAGCAAAATCCACAGCCACAACAACACAACACAGCTGAACTCTTACCAAATATAAACTGAGCTATCACAAAATAGATATAAAGTTCAGCACAAAAATAACAGGGACAACACTGCAGAGAAAGGAAAACTGACAACACAGACTTTTTTTTTATTCTATTTTACATGTCCAAAATATTGAGCAGAATAAGGAAGAGATGCTTCAAATTATACCCCCAAAAACCCTTCTGTTAGAGAGTAGGTTAAGAAAAGTGTGTACCTCAGGGAAACAGGGAGAGAGAAAAACTGAAATAACACATCCCTGACTTATGGCATGTAGATACAATTCCTCAATTTTGAAATGGAGAATAATGCAAAATACAGCACAAAACTTGCAATGCCTTGGCAACAGCCAGGAGGAGAGGATTACAGAGGAGGGTCAAAACAAGGCCATGAAAGACACCCCTGATGCCTCACAGAAGGAATGGTACCCAGATTAAACTGCAGCTGCCTTGTGTTGAAAGGCTGGAGTGCAGGGATGGGAGCAGAGCATAAATCAACTTGGGATGAATGTTTTAGTAAAGCTAAAATTTTAAAATTAATACCATGGAAGTAGCATTCAAAATGCTGAGGGATGTGGATTATTTTTTTTTTTTCCATTACATGATCGTTTTATTCTGAATCAAGTATTTCACTTTGTTAAAGTAGCCATAAAAGAATGATATTTGCATTGTTTTATAGCCCCATAAAATGTAAAAAAAAAAAAAAATACATATGCTGCTTAACAAGATAACATCTCTAATAATCCTCTCACTGGGACTGACAAAAAAAGATGAGAACTTTACAATGGATACGAACTGAAGATAAAAAAAACAGGATTAAAAATAAAATATAGAACAAGATTTATTTTTAATTAATTCACATGCCACCTCCATTCGCTTGATGTACGTGGGAGAGCTGCATTAAGCCTACAATGTTCTTACCCAGAAAAGAGTCAGATCTTAAAAAGTGTCTCTCTTAAGTAGGTAGGTAGGACAGTGTATCACTGAAAGTTGAGAGGACCTGCTCTATTTCAGACATTCACACTAAACTTTCTCTTTTAGACAAAAATAAGAACACACACGTTTCACTGCCTGCTAATTTTGTTACAGCATAGAAAACAAATATGGGTAACAGTGGATGTGGAAAATTACATGGGCATACTCACCCAGAGCAGGCTCAGGAAAACTATTCAAAAACCATTTGAAAAGTTTCACTGCAAACTTGCTCGTAAGTTCCTAATGTTAGTCTCTCATACAAAGATTGAGCATGAACAAAAGGCAAGATAATGCCTCAGATCCCCAAAAAAAAAAAAATATATATATATAATTTATTAATGAACTTCACATTCTTAAATAAATGTTTTCAAGCCTAAAAGAAACCCCACTACATGTGTTATTGCATAGGTTCTAATCATTTACAATTTGGGAGGATGGAGTGTGACTTGTTCTGGGTGAGTACAGATGAAAACTCAATTATATTTTCTAATTTTGGGGACTTTCATCTATGACCTTTTGCAGCCTACCTTCAGTATATGGAAACTTTGTCACTCACAGGGGCTGGATAATACATTAACAACTGCTCTTCCACAGCTTCACGAGAATAGCCAGGACTATGCCAAATGAGACAGATTATCCCAACTCCTCAGGGCAGCTGCAGATTCTGTGGAGCAGATGGACACAGGTGAGTGTCCATCTGTGATCAGACCAGAGACACAGGGCCTAGAGCTCACAGGATCTATCCTACTTCCCTTGTAAGGATGGGCAAAGTCCTACTAAAATTAATTAAGGAACCGACCAAAAGAACTGAACCAAGATGGGACCTCTATTAGAGGTGCGATGAGCGAGATCATCTGTAAAACATAGGGGTGCATTAGAAACTGTGAGGAAAATTAAGGAGAAGAGAGATCTTGTGCTTTGAGATGCCACTGTTGTTACAGCAGGTCGGGCACTGAGACAAATCCTAAAGGCTCTGCCAGCACCGCCCCAAACAAACAGCGTGGGGAGAGAGCCACGCTTCCATGAAACCACAGAGAGAAATCAAAAACTCCTGCGAAAGGAGAAGCAGAGGCAAATGCACGAGGAGTTGGAGGAGCCAGAGCAGAAACTGGCCCCCAGCCACAGCGAGGTTGTTTTTCACTTCAAAGCAGAGGGAAGCAGTGGGACGATGGAGGCTGTGTCTGTGTCTGTGCAGGCTGTGGGTGCCACCGGCCTGCCGGGCTGCTGCAGCTGAGCACACCAATCACCAGCTCTGCCTCACGATTAAAGAGCTTCCAGCAATAAATTCTGCTTCCTCGTTTTCCTTAAGCCTTTAAGTTTGAGCTTTCATGTTTCTTCGGATTCTCCGCTGCTTAGGTGTGTAGTTCTGGGCCTCCTCATTTTAAGTGCTGGTAAGCTCCCTTCACAGAGCAGGGACACAAAACAAATCCTGTCCCTGCTGCACACCAAGGACAGTGTTACAAGTTTTCAGGGCCAAAAGCACAAACAAGGGTGGCTGAAGAGAGAAAACAAGAAGGTTGGGACCGCACAACCTGCAGCTGGAATTGGACAATTCAACCCCAATGTGCAAATGGAGCCAAACTGATCAAAGTGTGAGACCTGGTGACCCTTTGTCCATTTTGTGACCATTTTGGGTCCACCTTGGGTGCAGCCCTGGCCAGGCCCTGTCCTGCCCAAGGTGTATCCTGGAGGCCTTTCAATAAATATCTGCTTTATTCTCTGGCTCTGCCCAGTCTCTGTTCCAGCTCAGCCTTCCCAAGGCATCAGCGACCCCAGAGCTTGGGCCAACAAGCCATCAGTCACAGTTTTGTTTTTTTTGTTGTTTGTGGTGACACAAACGACATTGTGAGCAGCATTAGGAGCACAGGTTTATTTTGGGGGACGGGTCAGCTACTGTCAGCTCTTCTAGAGTGTCAGTGGGCCTGAGATCCAGAGTGTAAATGGGAAGAAGTCACCCACAGAGGTGGCACTTGGCCACTTATCAGAGTGCTCATTAATGGATAGTAACAATCAAGTGTTAACAAAAAAATTTGTGGGAGAGTAAGAAGTCACCCACAGGTTCCCTACATCCACAAATAACTTTGTGCAAATTCCTTAAAGTGTGATATTTTTAATTGTCTGTGATTTTATGGGAATATAATATTTTTCTCTCCCTCTGCTTTGTTTTTCCATTAGTTTTGTAGGTGCCTTCTGTTACATTACAGACCACTAGAGAAACCCTGATGGATTTGGAGACTGCATGGTTCCTCCTACTCCTGCCATACGTGAGTTGAATGCTTCTTAATAATCCACACAGTTATTTTGATGACAAATTTGGGAGAAATTTGGGCCATATTTTTCACTTAGTTTTGCATGCCAAATGCTTTACAGACTTTTTTTTTTTTTTTTGGTGTGGGGGTGTGTACAAATTGGCATTTTAAATTGAAAAATGCCTACCACGAATCCTAAAATAAGAGGGGGAAATGGTCCAAAATATCTCCTGCATTTGTCACTTCCTTCAACCTCAGGAATTTGGTTTGCAATTTAAAAAAAATTTATGTCTCATGGGTTCTAGTGTTTAATATTGATAGATTTACTGGTTGACTAGAGGATACCTCCTAGCAGATGTCATTTCTAATGCTTCATATTGATGGATTCTTATCCTTTGGTAGCAAGGCAACATTTACAGGGAAAAATCACAATCTTTTCATCAGTCACAGAAGCACTGTAGGGGCAGGATCCAGCAAATAATGGTTATGAAAAATATGATCAGGTCTGTCAGTCCACAGACTGGGAGAGACGAGCTCCAAGTCACCCACAAGCATTAACTTCACCCCTTCCAAAGACATTTCAGCCTCCAGACATCGAAATGCAGAGCTTGCAACAGACTGAACCCAAAACTTCAGGCTTCCCAGAGAAGAGTTCCTATTCTTATAAGTGAATTACATACATTTCCCCTCAAGTTTTGTAACTCAACTTGAAAAACAATATTATTGTTGCCACGTGGTATCTAGGAGGAAAGGTAGACAATTTGCATGAGTCCTCTAAAAGTCATCATTTAAATTTCTCACTTTTATTTCAGATTTGTATTGCACTGGAGAACATTTTGCAAAAAGAGAATTACAACTAACATGACAAAGGCCTATGCTCTATTTTGGGACCTAAAGCACTCTCATAGAATGGTTTGGCTTGGAAGTGACCTTACAGATCATGATTCCAACCCCCCTGCCATGGGCAGAGACAAAGAGGACAAAGTTTCTCTGTATAAATATGGGAAAGTGATACCTAAAGCTGCTGTTGGACTCCTTTGCTGTAGATCAACACGTTGATGTTAAACTACTTTTGCTAAAGCTCTTCACTGTGAGCCATCAGGAATTTCCTGAGTGTCAAGGCAGAAACTTTTGCTTCATTTATATAAAAGGAGGCATTTGGCTTTGTCAGCCAAAATGAGCCAGGACACTCAGCTGTGGAAAAATGCCAAGATTTTGCTATTAAAAGTTACCATGTCATACCAGCTCCTGTTTCCACAGGGTTTGCTGACATTTAGCCACCACTCAGGATTTACAGAAGATGTGCAAAGGAAGGAGTGGAACCAAAAGCCCTTTTCCTTTCCTTTCCTTATCCCCTACATAACAATTCCTTTTTCCCTTTGGAAAAGGGAAGTCATGACCCTACCATGGGGCAGTGAGTGGCAGAAAGAGTAATGAATTTCAGGTGTAGTGTGTAAGGACACTTTTCATCTAGCTCCTTTCTTAATTGGTCACAGTTTGCAGTTTGAGCCAGGTGATAAGTTCACAAGCTGGTTTTGCCCAAGAACATGTTCCTATTTTTTCCTCCCTTCTAAGCATTTTTGAAGGCAGATCAAATGAGTCATAGGCTCAGTCCCAGGCAGGTATACATTTACCACCGCGTGGAGAGAAGGAAACATCACAAGACAAGGACAGAATGCAATCCTTGCTGCTTACATAAACAAACAGAAAGCACTCTGAGACACATCAGTTGCTTTGACAATAGCCACCACCAAGAGAACTGTGTGCTTCACTGGTTTGTTGCAGGATAAAGCCCTGCCATCTCACATAGGTCTGATTCAGCAAGGTGACAGATCAGCTTCGGGCTCTGTATTTAGCTATGAGGTTGGTGGATGTCTCTTCTACATGCATGACTGTAATAGACACATGAGACCAAAAATAACTGTCTTACATGTATTCATATCTATTGTCTGGTTTTGCAACCCTGGAGGACAAATGCGAGTTGTCATCTCCTTTCCCTCCCCCAAGTCAAATGGCTTTGAGACAGTAATGACTACCAGAATTAACAGCTCTGGATTAGCCCAAAGATATGAATAAACTCAGTGGCAATGTTACAAGCCACAGCTTACAAAATAGATATAGAAGGCACCAGCAATTTGTGCCTTAAAAGCACAAAGTGATTCTGAGGGATTTTACTTTAGAGTAGTTCCTGCAGATTCTACAGAAAGGAAAGAAAAGCAGGATGTCAAAAGAGATGACTGTGTAACCTCCTAAAGCAACACAAATTCCTAACCTAAGCCACATTACTTACACAGAAGAATGTAATTTTAACTTGATTTTAACTTCAACTTACTGTATTTTAAAAATTTACCTGACAAGTAAGATAGTTCGAGGAGAACTTTTGAATTCCTCAAGTTAATTTTCCACTAACGCCTAAATAGACCACATTTACCACCTTCTATCTTTATTAATTTCTAATTTTAAGATCAGAAGGCATTAAGCCTCTTGCATTATGCAAACAGCATCATATAGCTGGCTGCAGCACAAACTTGGGTATTTTTTCCAAAAGTGACTGATAAAAGTTTTGTCTTGTCTTCTTTTAACAAATGCTGTCCTGTGGTTGATGCACAAAATTGGGCGATTTGCAAGTACACAGCCTCTTAACATTCCTGTACAGTCATGGCACCATAGGAGCAGCAATAAATAATGTCACCCACCCAGCTCAACAGACCAGTGTTAGCAAGGTTATTTATTTCTGGGCAGTCAATCCTGAGGCTTTTTAATGCATTGTGACTCTTAAAATTCATCAGTAGATTACCCTCTAGGCAGAGCAAATTAGAGAATCTGCTTGCTCTCTGTCATTGAAAGACCTAACCATTTACAGCAAAACAAAATCATAACAAATTCAACAAACTGGGTATTTGCAGCAAAAGAAATTCAGGTTTCACAACGAGAAAGCATATTTATGCTCCAAAGGGTAGTATATGATTAGTTAATTGTCAGTACAATTGTCAATACTTGGTTCCTGTAGTTTACTAAAGCTGTGGGAGTTAAACAAGTAGTACTTTTTTCTCCTGTAAATAAATAGGATTTTTTTTTCCTCATCTAGGTAATTTAACAGAGCCTTAAAAAATTATTTATCCAGTGGTACATGGCAATTTGAGGCAGAGTGTGCAAACATTATGTAAAAGTGGAAAGTGATAGTGTTAATGTGAAGGAAAAAAAATCCCTGAACTCTTCTTCAGAAGACTTTTACTATGAATCTTCAGCATCCTAATTCAGAGCCATCACTAAACACACTGTTAAACTGTTAAATTTCTTTTGAAATGTATGATTCGATATTAATTAGACCCAGCACAAGCAGGAAATTACTTCACTGTGGCACAAATAAAGCAAACAGTTTCACAAGCAGTAGAATTAGGGGAAGCTGGTTTCTCGTGGGCTCCTATTTCACTGATTCTTCTGGGTTTAACACAGACCAAGCCTGAACTGATGCTTTCTTGAATTGATTGCTCTTTCTCTTCATGCTCTAGAATATGATATAACATGCACTCACAAGTCAAAAATTCTTCTGCTCTACCAGACCACTTAGATCCTAATTAATTCGTAGGATGGATTTGAAACTGTTGTCAAGTTTGGCTGAAAATTCTTTGGCATGTAAAAAAGAAGATGAAGTTGAGGCAGCAGTAAAAAACTACCAACAGGGCTTCCTGCTTCCTGAAGGAGTTTTTGTCAACTCAGTCATTTGAGCCCAGGTTCTCCAAGGAATCCAGCTGCTCAGTGACAGTGAATATCCCTGATTCACAGGCCACCAGCACATCAGATCTACTGTCTGTGTGATGCTATCAGGCACGTGGGAGGAGCAGCCAATTATTACAGCAGTGGGTCCAGCACTCCAGAGGCTGTTTAGTGACAGTGACACCTCTCAGCTACTGGACCAGCTACACCAGTGTCACCAGATCTGGCCTTCTGTTCAAGCAGCCTTTCCCCTCCCTTCAGCCTCAGAAAGTTCAGTTGCATGGGCTTTAGGTGATTTTCAGACGTGGATGTGTGTCAGGGAGATGATACACACAAAATGATTTCTTTTCTTCAGACCCACACTGAAAAGCTTCCTTTTCTTAGGGACTGATATAAAAGTTAAGTTTTGATCCCTTGGTCTAAAGAGGCAGATAAGACATATTCTTGAACTTCAAAAACCTCTGGAAGTTTGCTGTAGGTTTCTATAAATATTTTAACAAAGAAGAAATGTCTCTTGTCCTTTTCCTTTTCATCCTAAAGATTTGCTCAGATTGAACACCTTACAGAGGCCTATTTTGTTTCTATGCAGTTATTTTTGCATGGTGGTAAAGAAAGCCTTTTCCATTGAACTCTGCTGATGAAGACTGCAGTCTTGCATTTTCCTGTCCAACAGATAAAAAAAAGTGTCAGTCACCTCATCACAACCTCATTTACCATTAAATTAAGTAAAGGCAAACCATGCACTTATATCAATTGGTATTAGTCTCACTACTCTTCAGCCAAAACTCTGTCACCTTCTCAAAAATCAGAGAAATTATTTCCTAGCTGTTTCTTGATGTTTCAAGCTGATTTTCATGATCCAAAGATCCACAGACATACATTCATTTGCAAAAATGAATCATCCCTGCTGATGTGCATGGCCAAAAATGATCCAAAGATCCACAGACATACATTCATTTGCAAAAATGAATCATCCCTGCACAAAAAATACATTCAGGTGGAGGAACAAGAATCTGAACAGGATTCTACATGAAAAAAAAACACCTGGATATGTCATTTATTGACGTGACTTCATATTTAAAAATTTCTCTTTGAATTCAAAGCCAGCAAATTTTAGTATTTTCAGTGCTGTCTTTGCAAAGAAGGGAGAATAAGCTGGCCATGCCTTGTACAGAAGCCTCCCTAGCAAATTTGCAGGAACTATTGCTTCTGAAGTGCAAGCTCATGCTGAGGTGCCCCAAACAGTCCAATTCCACGTTTGCTACAGTTCTGCAAGGGGAAGAGATCTCTTGATCAATTCTATTGATTCCTGTGCTCACAACACCTGTGTAAAGTTCTGCCAGTCTGGCATTTAGCCCTGTTATTTTACTGCAATTTTAGGTGATTTTTCACTGGCACCAGTCATGTTTCATCAGGAAGCAGCAGTAGCAGGACTGTGACCCTCTCAATCAGGTGCTGCTACACACGAAGCTGGTTGTGGACACTCCCCCTTTCCCATTTTGCTACTCCTTTCCTACCACTACTTTGCCTAAATTAAGGGCAATCAAGCCCAAACCTTTGATAAGGAAGCAGAATAAAGGCTCTCTTTATTTCCCTGACCTTTCCTGTAACATTTGTTACATATATCACCTAATTCAGGTTCAAAGGAAAGCTTCACTCACCATATCCTTTATATGGTTTTAGGCAAAGACAATCTAAAAAAAAAAAAAACCTGAACATTTTATTCTAAATGTAGGTGGGTTCATATCTTTCCCCCAAAATATGTCTCCTTAGTATATTTTAAAATCTTTATAGAACACCTTTCTTCTCCCTTTTTGATTTCACGGGGTTTTTTTTTCCTAGAGCAAAAAATATGGAATTGTTTGAAAACCAGTTTTTATAATCTATTTTAGCACACCAAGAAAATTAAAGAGGATGGAATTTCAGGAGTGCACATACTTCCACCAAGAGATTAAAAAAAAAAAAAAAAAGCTAAATTAAGGTTTATTTTTTAAGGATTTCAAAAAGGAATAACTGCAGAGAGCCCAGTGCATACTTGTCTTATGAGATATTAGTTACCAACTAAACCAAATTCCCATTAAGGCTTTGCATCCCGTGCTTCTGAAAAGTCCAGGTCACCATCTGCTGTCACTGGACGTGTCTGGCACACAGGAGTTTGATCTGCTTGCTAATGCCAGTCCCATAGGGAGCTCTGAGAAAAGGAGACTCAGGAGTGACCTTGTCACTCTCTACAGCTCCCTGAAGGGTGGCTGTGCTCAGCTGGGGTTGGTCTCTCTCTCCAGGCAGCACTGGCAGAAGGAGAGGACACAGCCTCAAGCTGTGCCAAGGGAAATACAGGTTGGATATCAGGCAAAAGTTTTTCACAGAAAGAGTGATAAAGCACTGGAATGGCCTGCCTGGGGAGGTGGTGGGGTCACCATCCCTGGATGTGTTTAACAAAGCCTGGATGTGGCACTGGGTGCCATGGTCTAGTTGAGGTGTTAGAGCTGGGTTGGACTGGATGATCTTGAAGGTCTCTTCCAACCTAGAAATTCTGTGATTCTCTGAGCACACGGCCAGAGATCCTAAATTGAATCTGTCTTCAAGCAAAAGCCACAGCGTGGAGGGGAGAGCACAAAGATCATAAAGATCTGTGTTTGCTGAGCAGCTGAGCTGGTGATAGCACTGGGCTGAGGCAGCTTTTCAACTATTCAACTGTCAGACACAACTGCCAAAATCCCAACTGGAGCACAGGCAGCTGTGATTCACTATTGACTGCAACAGGACCTGGCTGCTCCCAAAGAATTCCTCCCTACTGTGCACAACTTTTTGAAGCCCAGGGCAGGAGGGATCCATGTCAGCAAAACCACAAAGATCTCCGAGAGATACTTAGAATTATTATCTCAATTATTTTCTGATCGTATTTTAAGCCCAAATTGTGACTGCTTCAAACATCAGCCCTACAACCATGAGCTTAACTTTAAAAAAGCAAACTATTTACTGTTTCCCCCCATTTGTTGCTAAAAGTAAGAGAATTTCTGTCCTACTTTGAACACACATTGGTTCTCTAATGGAATAGATCACAATGATAGGCCACAATAATCCATGAATAAACATTAAAGAATATAGTAAGTGGTACAAAAAAACCCCTATCAATTATAATCTTTGTTGCTCCTGATTTACTTTGATACACTCGGTTGCTTTTATTTCAGCTGAATGATTCCAAACAAGTAAAGCCAACACACCAAAATTGTGTCCTGTCAGTACGTGCTTCAGGAGTGTCAGAAATTTAAGACTAGTTAAGAAAAATGCCTTTGCTACAGAGTGCCTACTGTATGCCAGAGCAGCTAAGGGCTCCTTTTTCCTGGTCAAATAATTAATCATCATCTTCACACTGTAACTGAAGGATGTTCCCCTCATACCTAATAGTCACCCTGGTGTACTTTGTTATATGGTATTTAACAGATTCAGTAGTTGGCATATATATATATATACTTTCTAAAAAACAGGGTTTATTTTATATTTATGTATTCCAAAACATACTTTGAATTAGTCAACAGACTAATTTCTGAAATTGTAATTCAGAATTGAAATTGTAATTGTAACTAATATTCTGAAATAACTGAAGTGAATTTCAGACTCCAGTGAAGTCAAGAGAAGGACTCTCCCCAGAGCAGATATTGACTGGGATCATCACTACACATTTGAAGCATCTCTTCTAAAAAGCCCAGAAGCCTCTCTTCTAAAAAACCCAAGCTGTGCTCTTGCCTGCCCACAAACAAGTTCTCCATGTAGCTCCTGTTGGACTAAAGACAATTCTTAGACAAAGATCTTCACAACAATTGTCACTGTGAAGAAGACATCCACTGTGGCCTCGAGATTTACTTTCAGGATTTGATAAACAATTGATTCACAGAACTGGAAACAGATTACCCTGACACAGAATTGTTCCATGCAATGATCTATAAAACTCACACTGAGATATAAGCTGGCAGCTGGCAATCAGAAAAGGACTTGGAAGAGATGTCCTTCGACATAATTCAGTTTCAGATATCCCTGGCTATTGTGGGGCTCAGTGAGGTCACTCCTGGTTTAAATAATAACTTTCTTACAAAAATCTCATGAAAACGTGTTCTCATATGGTTTAAACAGTGAAATTTCCATCTTAGTTTAAAAATAAAATGTATGGAATCGAGGTGACAATCCTTTACTCTTCTAGAATTGAAAAATTAAAAGATTATGCTTTTTATTTCTTCCACTTTTGCAAAGAATATCACATTTAGTCATCTTTTTAGTCCTTCCTTAACAAGCATGGAATTCCAATGTTACAAATCCTTACTAATGAGAAAAATAAAAATTAAAAAAAAAGAGTAAGGTTTTTTTAAATGTTTCCCAAAATAAAGTATGAGAGAGAGGACACATTTGATGGCCCCAGCCAGGGGAACCCTCAGCAGCATCCCACTGAACTTTTTAATTGATTTCCATTCAGAATCACCTCAGTTTGCTACAGACACCAAGCAGCTGCCTGGAGAGACACAGGACACGAGGTGAGAGCAAATCTCTGAGAGCTGAGATTTGTCATTTCTCTGGGAATGCCTCTGCAGCCCCCTCCAGCAGGACCATTTTTTTCCTTCTGCAGCAAAAATACAAATGCAGACCTCAGACCATTTGGTGTGCCTGGGGAAGAGAAAGGAGAGTAAAAAAATATTAGCAGGAAATAGATGATGTGTTTTCAAGTCAAGGCTGAATATTTATGTTGCACCCAGCACTGGAGGCCAAGTGCATCTCAGACTGGGAATGTGAATCCTCACAAACATTTGGGATTAGCTCTTTATATTTCAAGCCAATGGTTTACAATGGGTTTCTCTGCCAGTGCTAAATCAGATCTTAAGGTACCGTGGCACTCTGGCAGAGAATTGGAGTATTAATCAAAATATTTTGCACTCTGCTTCCCATTAAAATTTCCGTGGGCTTTTGTACAGCTGTATTGGATTTCCTGCTCCAAGGGAGCAGTAGAAGATCCCTCAAAGATGCACAAATCATCGTGCTTGCACGCCACTGGGAGGTGGAAGGAAGTGAAAATATTAAGGATATCATCTGGATTTTTTTTTTTCCTATAAAATAGGAGCATGTGAAATTTATCATGTTCTAGTTACCAAGAATCAATAAAGGCTTCTGCAAGAATAATAACATTTCCCCTCTACCAAGGTAGACTTTCTAAATCTGATAAAAGTAGGAGCGTGCAGGTTTATTTCTGGTTATTTCTTTCCTTTTCCCCTGTAAGGCAACCTGCAGGATGAATTGCTTGGAATACTGTAGTTACTCTACAAAAGGGTATATCTGACATTTTTCAATATTTGGCACAAAGAAAGTAGTATATGTCTTTGCAAGGGCTGTTTCAGAGAATATTGAATTATGACAATTCTGGACTTCTCATTTTACCTTTGAAAATTTATAATTTACACAAAAGGATTTTTTTATTATTATTATTATCCTTTGGGGATCATTTTGCAATGTAAACTGTTGAATTTTTTTGCTTAGCTTACATCTCCAGCATTATTAATACCTAGATGTAGTAAAATTCTCTTCATTAGGAGCTTTGAAATGACTTAAAATGGTGAAAATGTCTGGGGCCGTGAAAATTATAAAAAATAGACCAAACCACAGACACCAACTAGCACAAATTTCTTTTAAAAGAACACTGAAGAGACATATTGCAAAAAAAAAAAAATGGGAATTTCTCTAAATTCTTTCAAGCACTCCCACAGCTACTCACATTTTCATAAAATTAACTTGCAGAAGACTCTCCTAGTAAAATTAGATATATTTTTTTTTTTCCCATGGCAGCAAAGTCTATTAGGGATGTAGATAAAATGAAAGACACTTCTGAGCTATTATTCAGCAGTGCTAATAGCTTTCCCTTGTCTGAAGATTAGCTCCAATGAAGGATCCATGAGCATTTCAAATCCAGCTCTGTGCTCAGCACTCCAGATCAGGCTGTTTAATTCCATCCATGAGGCAGATGAAGCACTGCTGCTGGATGGGTGTGAGTTGCACTGCACACAACACATGAAATTATCCCATCATTAGCAGGATGCAAATATCTGAAACAAAAAAAAACGTGGGGGACAAACTGCTTATTACATCGGCAGCTTTCATAAAACAAAGGATCTCCTGCAGAGATCCAGGCAGAAGCAATGTTGGCTCCTGCTTTCCTGAGGACAGAAAATCGTTTTCCCTCTTGCCCCTCCAAAGGGATAAGCCTGTTTGTGCTGTCTGGGTTCTGAGTACATCAGGCACACACCTAGAAAGTGAATAAATCTGAGTTCTTATCTACTTCACCATCCCTGTCAAAATCCACCAGTCCCTTCCAATGCAGTTGTCACTGAACGAGCTTTGCCTTCAAAGTGGCAATACCCCTAAGGTTTTTTACTCCTAGGGTTATCCTAGAATTACGTATTTTTCTACAGATTAAAATGAAGTTTCATTCTTTCAGGCCTTCCCACCTTTCTCCTCCAGAATCGGGGTGGAAGTGCAGAGAGCACAGCCCCTGTAGAGTCTGTGTGCAGGCTCTTTATTGCAGAACAGATTTCAGGGATCCTCGTGAGCTCTGGGTTGTCGTGCCACACACACACACAGATCACCTGGACACAGAGCTGTTCTATAAGAGGACTATTTCCTGGTCTTCAAATTATAAGGCCTTTTTACCACCCACAATAATTCTCCTTTATTGCCTCAGAAACAAGGCAAAACTGCCATCCACCATTTCACGGCCCTGCACATTTTCTCTCACACAGACCCAGTTTCACTGCAGCTCTCTTCCCATGTGTGATAAGATACGTCTCAAAGCCTTGTTTTANCCTTTGGAAGAAAGTACGGCTCAAAACCTTTTTTTTTTTTTTTTTTTTTTTTTTTTTTTTTTTTTGCTTGGTCAGCCAGGTTGTCCAGCACTGGGATCTGCAAGACTGCATGTACCTCTTTGAGCCACTGTAGACAAATTTCAGTGCATCCAAACCGCAGAGCACAAATTATTCTCCAGCCACAAAACTTCCATGCAGGGTCTGGCTGCCTGTTAAGTTCTGGTCATCAAACTTCTTACAACATCTCCAGATTCCTCAGTGGAAGGCCCTGCATGTGGTGTGCAGGATTCCTGGTGATACCAGTTCAAAACTCACAACAGTGTCCACGATTTTCCTCTTTCTCTTTCCTGTTTAGGATGAGGATGGGAATCCCTGTGGGCAGGGAGGCAAAAGAACCTGTTCCCACCTCCTCTGCCATCTCAGGGAGGTGACCACAAAAAAACTGTTTCTATTTCACACATTCATGGTGTTGTACTGAAAATGAAAGCTCGTTCTAAAGGACAAAACTGCAGTTATTTGGAAACATCTGTAATTCCTACAACTAAGCTTTTTAACACTTCTGCTGCATTTCAAAAACCATCACTTGGCTCATTCACTGCAAACTGTTGAAACACCTAAAAATCCTTGGGCCTACTTTATTTGCTGTATATCCTGGCAGCCTGGTAATCCCAAGATTTTATGTAATCAGATGAAATGGATGCAGTTGATGTGGACTATTTCAAAACTACTTGAAATAATATTTCCATTGCTGAGAGTGCAGGGGAGATGCACACACAACTGAAAGACCATTTATAGAAATGTGAATTTAGCTAAAATGGATGCAGCAAACCTCAGTGGGTAAAGGTAGCAATAACCATGCAATATCTTTGCCAACAGCCAAATGCTGCTTAGAGAATTCTTTTTCTAAAGGAAAAAAAAAATCTTTTTGAATTGATAGGACGTCTTCTTGAGATGAAAGAGCATTTCAATGAGACAGAACCAATTTCAGTAATTATTAACTTCTTACAACTAGGGATAATATGTGAGTCAGATTTTTTTTTTTTTTTAATTTAGGCAAAGCAAACATTTAAAGGTAGAAACAAACAGAACAATTGCCATAGATTCTTTCAAAATGCCATAGGAAAGCAAGCTCCAGGAAGGGTAGTTCCTCCAAGCAGTGTGTTTAAAACAGTTCAGGCTCTTTCCAGTTCCCCTTTTTACTACATTGCTGTAAAAACACCAAGCAGGACAGACAGAATAGAGGTCTCACATCCTTTGGGGAAGTGACACACCAGTTCTCAGTTCTTAAAAGATATGCAGGTGAGCTCAGGTGGGGCAGGAATGTTATGGGACATTCCTGAATCAGCAATGCACTCCTGAATCCCAGACATTGTGCAAGTATTACAGAAGTTAGGGCACCAAATAAAAAGGCTATTACAAATTATTCTTGTGCACACGACCAGCTGTTACTCTTTCTGTGTCAGCCTTTCAGTATCAACACTTATAAATCGAAAAAAACCACTAAATAATCTGATAATCTTCACATGCAGATTGTTAGGTACTTAAGCAATGCCCTAACATCCCACTATCCCTGTCTTCCAAACAGTAATTAACTTCTTAATTACATATTGCAAAGTTGCTAAGGCTGAGAAAGCAGTTTTAAGCAAGCAGCAGAAGCAGCAATAGCATTGGTTTTACCACTCTATTTCACACAGGCTGATTTACCTCTGTGACCAACCACAAACAGTACCAGGAAGAATTTCTTGACTCCTGCTGCAGGTTCAACTCTGCTGGAGATGGAATGTCAACATGCCCTGAAAATGGAGCATGGCAAAGCAGTGACATCCATGGCCTGACAGAGCAAAGTGAGCTGAGCCACGGCGGTGGAAGGAAGGCAGAGGAGAGGAATAATGAATTGCTGCTCTCAGTTCCCTGTGCTCCATCCTGCTGCTCTGCCTTCTGAGCCTAATTTTCAGCTGTGAAGCCTTGGATCTGCACCCTGTGACCGTGTGAGCTGCATTTTTGCTGCTGTATAAATTCCATAGCTGTTCACAGGATACTCACTACATCCAGCCTTGGGTGAAAAACAGTGGTACGAGGACCACAGAGCATTCCCAAAAGGTCACTCTCAAAACAAACACAGAGCTGAGGAAAAAGGACAAAGCACCTGGTCCCAGGTGGCACCTCAATTACAAGCCTCTCCTTTCTAGTGACTACAACAAGCTGCTTCTGAAGGATTCTACTTTTTTGGCATATCTGCAAGATTTCTGCAGTGAAATTAAATGGCAATAGTCAGAGATATTTGTATGAAATTACTCAACCATTTTAAACACTTGTCACAATCTTGCTGCAAGTACCGAGCACATTTAATATAAAAATTTGTAATAAACGAGAAATTAATTTGCATTACATTGACTTAGGATGTCTATCAAAATGAATCTTTCACATTTACAGAAAGCACCTGACTGTGGCACGGTGGCTTTTTGACCAGCTGTGCCCTGGAAGCAAGTCCACAGCTCAGCTCCCTGACTCTGCCCACTCCAGAGACAGGACACAGTAGGCAAACAAACCAAAACCCTGCATTTTTATTTCCTGCAGGGATTAATAAATTGTACTCAGATTTGAGACAGAGGATAAACTGAGGATTTGATGTATTTTGTTGTGTCAGCCCTATTGTTTGGCAGCATATGGCTAAAAATAACCCCTAAGAGTGCAGAGTAAGGCTGAGACTTGAAGGTTTGCTTTTAATTTTGGATTTCACCTCTGAGAGTGGAGGAATTGAATGCCTTGGAAGGGTCAAGGCATTTGGTGGATATGAGCAGAGTTTTTTATAGATATATATATAATTATATATATAATTATATATATAATTATATATAATATATACTTACATAAATAATATATAAAATTACATATAAATAATATATAAAATATATGTTATTATTATATATATGTAACACACTTGGAAAGTTTTCAATAAAAGACTTTTAGAATTCAAAAAGCTGTTTAGCACAGCTACTGCCAGTTATACTCTTTTCAAAAGTAAGGTTGTATTGAACTTTCTGAAAGAGATTAGATAAGCATACATAGATTTCAGGACTGTCATCTGTCAGACCCTGAAGTACAGCCAGCAAAGAGCAATGCACAGAACACCATAAAATTTGTTTTATTATTTACTTCTATTTCCTTCAGTCCTGAAAAACATCAGCTTAGACAAGTAGAGAGAACGGATATCACAGCAAAGATTTAAGATATAGATGTGTATTGACATCAAATAAAAAGTTTTCCAACTTATAACGAGTTGCAATATTTCTTTTTTTTTTTTTTGAATGGTTGAGCAAACAGACNGCAGAGATGATCCTGTAGAACAAGGGGCCAGTGATGGTGAGAAGGGTCCAGTCTTCCTCCTAGAAAATAGGAGCAGACACAAAAGCCAGCAGCTTTTGTGTCCCTGTGTCTCAGTTTTATCTAGACAGGAATGCCTGCCCTCCCCCCACTGCCAGGGGGGATGTGATGCATCTCAATGGGATGATGGAATGCTGATGCACCTGGGGAGGGTATAGTCCGGGGAGGTGTTAATGGCCCATTATCAGAAGGCATCCACTGCCCTCCCCCAGAGTTACAAGAGATAAAGAAAAACATCTCCCAGCTGCTTTTAACAGATGAAAATAGAATACACACACCCCTGGCTCCACAACCCAGGACAGTGCTGCTGTGATGAGCTCTCCCCTCTCTCCCCCTGCCCAGCAGGATGCCCTCAGCACTGAGGAGTGCTCCCTGCTGAAAGGGCATCCCTGATGCCAGCAAGCCAGAAGCCCCCAGGAAAAGCAAAAGGGAACAAGATTCTCAAGAACAGGATTAACCCCCCCTGGATCCACAGAGGATTTCAGTAAAAGGAAAACAAGATTATTCCCTAGAAGCAGAGTGTACTAAACTCTTTAGCCACAGGATTATGCTCCTTCATCAGATCAAGCTGCCCTTTGTGGCGAGTTGCAAGTTTAAGGTTTATATATCCTATTCAAGACAAAGCAGACTGAAGTTAGAAACCAATCATCACCTCTAAAAACGTATTAAAGAATAATAAATTATGAAATCTATTTGAGGTCAGGAGTTTATTACTAAAATGCCAATCAGGTAAAATCCTTGGGAAAGGTATTTTCATGCCTGGTCACACTTAAGAAGAACTAATTTAAGTTTTCCAGCATGAAAGCTATATTGACTTAGTTCTGTTCCCTCCCTGATCTTGCACTGCCCTGTGCTCTCTCTATTTCATTAACAGCCAATTATTTAGCCTAATTTTCCCAGCTTCTGAATTGAAACACACATGACATCAACATAGGAACAGAAGGCATAAGCAGAGCCTAGTCTGGATTAAATTTATATTAATCTTTCAATCTACCTCCGTGACAAAAGCTGCATCACTGCAGGCTGCTGGCCTTGGGGTGGATTGCCCTGAGTGTCTCAGACTTTCATGTCCTGGATGGAACTTCTCAGTGGTACCAAAAACACACAAGCTGCTGATGGCAGCAATTGAACCAGACCAAATTCTCAGTTCTTTGGGCATCACAGGGAGGAGAAGCACTGAACTTTGTGAGCTGCATTTATCAGAACTGTTACATGCCAGGTAGGGTAAATGTCCTCTCTCTCTCTTCTGCTGCCTCCACTCTTTGTTGGAAATGGAGTGCTGAGTAATTTTTTATCCAAGACACTTATCCAGGAAGGGCTCCTGATGCCAACAGTGTGATTTGTTCCTGAATTATTAAAAAAAGAGAGAGAGAGAGAAAACCCACCACTGAATCACAGCCCCTTTTTCCTTTTTTTCTGATCAAGTTCATACTATCTTTTGATTGTAGTCCCCTATGGGTACTTTCTTCTACAGAGCACAAGACTCTCTTTTTTTTTCTACCAAAATTGTATTGTGTCGTGTTTAGAGAGAGCCTTTGTCCTTTGTATCAGGAGGAAAAGAGAAGGTTTCATTTCATCTTTGTTGGATTGCCATGAAAAAAAAAAAAAAAAAAAAAGCCAAAAGGAAGAAAAAACATCTCTGTAGAAAACCTGAAAAAGACAAAAGAGTGAGAACTACCTCGTAAGAGATGTTTCATTGACATTAGTGTACTTTTTACTATCATTTTACTGGTTGCTACAATTCCTGACAATACACCATATTTTCCTTGGCAAAGTTTTTTTACCCTTATTCAATGAAGTTTAAAAACTTGGACTTGCTAATGAATAAATGTCAATGGGAATACAAGATTTCCTTTCTGTAAATTATTTTTATTAGGCATAGGCTCATTTATTTATACTTCAGATTTGCTGCTTGAGTGTATTGCTGCATGTAAACCAGGTAAGCATGACTCTTTCTATTATGAAGTCAGAAATTACTCAAAAATTTTAAACTAAATTGAATTGTGGGGTTGTGGGTGTGTAGTTTGAATAGAAGTGTGTGATATCCCAGGGTGAAAAACTTAGATTTAAGACTTTAGTATATAGTGATGCATGTGAGTCAAGATGGAGGATTTGGGGAGTTGTCTGAGTTCTTCATCTTTTCCTTCCTCCTTCGTCATGGGTTTGGGTGGTTTTCTGTAATTGGGTGAATCACTGCAGGTCTTGGGTGGTCATTAGTGGGTCAAAACTATAAATAATATAGGTGCCATCTTGTTATTGGGTAATTAGCACTTAAATAGCCTCGGAAAGAGTTAGAAGCTCTCCATTTTACCTCATTTCTCTGACTTGTTCGTTGCAGCTCCCAGCCCGTGAGTCTGTAAATAGATGAGAAATAACAAACATTCCAGTCTGAAGACAAAACACACATTTCCCCTGTATTTATCCCGACCTTGGCAAGGAAATAAAAAGAAAGCAGAACCTTAACACCTGCTCAGCCACCTCTGCCACAGCCAAGCATCCTCCTCTTGCCAGAGACCAAAGGAGCCCATCCAAAGTTTCAGTGTGCCAGTTTAGAAGGCAGAA
Organism: Rhadina sibilatrix; assembly: GCA_013400275.1. Classification (NCBI taxonomy): domain Eukaryota; kingdom Metazoa; phylum Chordata; class Aves; order Passeriformes; family Phylloscopidae; genus Rhadina; species Rhadina sibilatrix. Next base: position 68,549 of record VWYO01002928.1, on the reverse strand, counting down.
TTCTCGTTTTGTTCGTGATAAAATTTAGGTGTTACAGATTAGGCTTGGCTTTGCAGTTACTTAGGAAAGCTCCTTCCAAATCAGGCTTTACCATTTCATGAAATGAGCTGTTGTAATGATTATCATGTCCCTCACAAACTGAAGAATACAATTTTTTTTTTTCTTTTTCCCCTCAAGGATTTGATCTTCCGTGTTTTGAATTTTATACCGCAACAGGAAACGGTGGGACTAACACACAAGATAGTTCTAAATGATATAACTCTAAATATATATATATTTATAGTTGATAGAGTTCTAAATGCTGATGNTAAATGATATAACTCTAAATATATATATATATATTTAGAGTTGATATAGTTGTAAGTACTGATTATTGAACTCAGCTATAAGGCCACATCTACCACAGTTTTGAATTCCACGTGTTTTCCATAAATATGGAAATACCTTATTGAATGAGCCACAAAGAAAAGACAATTTTAGGTAATCATACATCTTGAGTCTCCGAGGAGTTTTTGTAAAAGGGAGAAGTATTGACAAGGATCAAACATGGCCTTTTTATTTTGCCTCTCTCAAACATGCAGCATATCGTTTTTAATTGCCATTCAATAAAATAAAATTAAAAAAAAATGTAGGGAAATGGTGGACTGTTGAAAAGATCATTTGTGCTAAAATAATTCTTCTCCTATTGCATTAGAACCGTATGCAGCCTTGAACACAGTGCAAGTTAGGCAGAAAAAATGGAAAAGAAGTAATCATTTCTTACACTGTGCATGCCATCAGACACAAAAACATTTATTTTAAAAAAAAAAATCCAATGGCACAGTAGCACAGGGAAACTTGTCATATGCAAAATGCTTCTTTGACAGGGAAATCGAGCCCAGATAATCCAGCACAGTGTAAGTTTTGAATCATCCTGTTGAAATGCTTATCAACAAGGCATTCAAAATAGGCAGCTTACATTTTCTCCTGATTATTAGAAATGGGATTACAAGCATCCCAGTGGGCAGAAAATGTTTGCATGTTCCACTTATAAAGCTAAAAATCAGATAAGAAATCCAGAAGGGTACAGATTTCTAAATCCTCCAAGATCTGGCTTTGCACAGACAGAATTTGCATTCAGGCCCTTGCAAGGCAGATGCTTCATAATATGTTCCAGTTTGCCAGCACTTTAAACCACTGATAAAAGCTGTAATATTACTGAAGAATTTGTCCATATGTTGAAGTGGTTTTGCATCTAGAAAAGGACTTATACACAGACTTATTTTTGTTCACAGATTAATATGCTTTGCTGTGTCTGGGCTACAATGGTGTGATGAACAGAAAATACTTTGAAAGCTTCCAGTGTCTTATCCAATAGGTTTTATTTGAGAGAACATAGTTGGAGTAAAGACCGTTATAAAAATTAATTCCTGGCATTTCAGTTCTATAAATTGAAATAATAGTCTTTTGAGTGTTCTTTGTAATTCTTCAGAAACCTAGAGGGTAGTTGTCTGGACAGACAAAACAGCTAGCATTTTAATATAGTAAACTTCCCTTATAAACCATATCCTTTGTATTTTTAAGGACATTATGTGGCTTCTATTTACTATCAACTCCACAGCCTGGTATGAAAAGAACAGCAGTCACAGTATTTAACACTCTTGAAAATAGGGGAGTTAATTTCAGGAAGAAAAAATAGAGTTCTACTGAGTTTCATCTACAGCATATCCCGCACAAACTCCAAGTGTAAGTCATCAGAAAATAATTGAAATGGATTTGCATACAAATGGCCTAAAACATTAATTCACTTTTTTTTTTAAAATGTGAATTAGAAATGCATCACAACAACAGACAAAGGAGCCAATGCTCCTAAACACAGATTTACCATTTGCTTTAGTGTTATACTTGCCTGCCATGTTCAGATTAATTAGATCTTTATCTCAAGCAGATTCAAAGGATGTTAAGTATGTAAATTAATTTTCTGAAACAGGCCAACGTAACTAAAAGACTCAGCCACCCATTGTGTCAAACTAGAAAAGAGGGAAAAGCAGAGTTTAAATGCAGCACCTCAGCTCAGGAGAGAACACCAGAGGGATGGTAATTTATATGATCTATAATCTATAATAGTTTTTATATATATAAACTATTATAGATTATATAAACTCTATATCTATATAGTTTTTATATCATCTATAACAGTAGATGCTTGAGAGATGAATGTCTAAATCATCTTGACTGAGACAGGAATTTACTAGCAAAGTCTTCAAAATGAGCAGAACTTTATTTTCCTTTGCCTTCCATGTTTTGGCATCACAAAAGTCCACCTCATCAGAGTGCAGAATTTTCTGTTCTGCTCATGCAAATATAAGTTGTCCCAGTCTCAGAACAGCTCCCCAAAGTCTGTTTTTCAGCCACTAACCACAATTATGTTTTATTGAAGCTTCTAATAACAAGAGGAAAGAAGAAAACTAATTGCATTCAATTTATTTCTAGTTTATTTTAAGGCAGGACGGTTGCTGATTTTTATGCAGTAATATTTACTAAATATAATCAATACCATTTTCATTACTCCATCAGCAAGATAAATTCCAGGGAATATTCAGTGGTGGGCAAAAGCAATGCTGCATGTTCCATTACAGCCAACAATATCCAGCTCTGTAAATTGTCCTTTATTGCAGCTATTACTGGATTATGGAAATCTTATTACTAATTGATTATTAACTCAAAATAATGTAATATGTTTCCAGAGAATGCCAAGCAGCCCGCAAACACAATGCTAAATCAATACTTGTTTCTTACCTGTTTCATTCATCATATTCAATTCCCACTACACCAAATGCAAAAGGCTAAAACAGATTCTTTCTAGCAGTAGAGGAGACTAAATAAATCCATATAAGAGTAAATAGGAAGAACTGGAGAACAGAAAAGTGGAGTCACAATTTTAAAGTAGAATAGGTAGGAGAATCCAAGCATTTAAAGACTTTCTTTTTCAGCTAGGCTACACTTCTTTTCTTTTGCAGGGGTTTGTTTTATCTAAGTCTGATTTCATTCCTCCGATTATTTGAGGTCATTAAAATATATGTTAATATGCAGCCTGGCGTTTTCTTCATCAATCCCTACATATTAAGGGAAAACTTTTGGGGAAACTTAATTTCCTTATCCTGAGTTTGAACATGGGTGACCCTAAAGTTGGTGTGAGATTAAAAAAAAACCCACAGTAAGGATATGAACCCTGGAACTCATTTTACAGCCAAAAGAGATTCTCTTTGACCACCTCTTGAATGTGGGCAGCACAGCTTTTAGATCTGGATGGTTTTTTGTCTCTGCATCCTCCTTGAGGTTGGTGAAATCGTGTGTAATTAGCCAGGGTCCACTCAGCACAAGAGATAAAGGCATCAAATGAATAGATTACAGCAGCCAGCTGAGGTCAGTGCATCTGTATTGATCCTCTGATGTTTGCCCTAGATCCCTGCTCTCTTGCCAAGCACAGTCTCAGTTAAGGAACGATGCTTTTCTTTGACTGCAGAGTAATTTCCAGTATTCATAAATTAAACTCTTTCCCTCCCCAACAATTGTCAAAACACACTTTTACAACACCTCCTTATAAAACAACAAAAAACCAACTTCGAAAATTAAGTTGAAAATGGAATAATCCAATGTTTTCTAAGCAGCTTTACACCTACCAGCATGAATAAAACAGGAGGATGTGGCAGAACCAATATTGCTGCCAAATATATAAGGACAATAAATATGCTCAGAAACATCTTTTATACAGACATTCACATTTAAGTGTTTATAAATTGAAGCTCTGGGCTGTCCTACCTTCAAAAGGCCAAGGGCAGGAAGGTTTCTACCCTCATCTTGGCACAGTGCTGCCATCAGCAGAGGTCACTGCCCACAAACTCCACCGTGGCCTGCAGGTCATAATTGCTCATATGGAGGTCATATGGTGCAAAAAGTGGTTTAGTTTGGGGGATAGAATCACCACCATACAAGTAACCTGAATCACTTGATGAGAGCCTGGTTCAGGAGAGGCTGTAAGGAATTCAGCCCAGCAAATCTGAGAGAAAGGCTCAGTACTCAGCACTTGAGGATGTCTTCCTCATGTAACTGAGCAACACGGTGCCTTTAGTTCTTCAGGCACTAAATTGTCACAAACACGTAGAAGTGGGCAGTCTGTAAAAATGTGTATGTCCTAAGTAAGTCCACCTCAACTCTTCAATGATACATGACAACTGCTTAAAATAAATTCCTTTTCCTGCTCAGGGATAAAAGGGAATGGTCCTTATTTGGAAAATTCCTAGTGAAAAAAGGGCAGAAAATTAAGGGAGAGATTTTCCTGCCACGAACAGTGTGGCAAAAAAAGACTAGAAGGTAAAAAATTGCTAGGAGGTAATAAACTATCTGCTGCTTGAAATGAAGGACATCTGAATTCTTGGAAAGACTGAGTCTCTTAAGCTGAAATACGTTCCTTGTGAGTACAGCCTCATGTATGAACATTAAATAAGTCAGCCGCTCCTGTAGAAGTAGGTGCAGTTTAAATTGATAGTGTGTTTCACCAAATTTTATGCACTGACAGTAGGTTCATAAAGGTCAGCTTCAGCCAAGGGAAATCTAACTCTCTATGCTCCCCTGAGGAAAATTTGGGACATTGAAAGCTGTCCTCCAGCTTTGAATTGCTCTCACACTAACGAGCTAGAGAGACAGCGACTTGAGTGAGTGAGAGTCTTGAAAAATTCATGTTGTGTGCAGCAGCAGAACTGTCCACAAAGAGCTGCAGGACACTGACCTAAGCCAGGGCAAGGCTTTGCAAATGGATCTCTTGTGCTGACTGGATTTCCTCTGGGCGACTTGAATGCCATTAACAAGCTTGCAAGAAAGCTGGCTTTAGCGTGACAGGAGAGGTACAACTGCAAAGCTTAACGACTAATCAAGGAGCCTAATTAGATGAAGTGGTTAATCCCCACATCTGTCTGCAGATGACTGACAAGCTTGGTGAGAGCTCAGAGCAGGTTCCCAAGCTGGGGTCTCTGCATTCTTGACAAATCCATAATAGTAGTCCCACAACCCGTGCACAGATCCAAAACAGCCTCAGAATTGTGTCCTCTGCATGGAAAATGAAGTTGCAACAGTCCTGCTGCTGCAGGGACACATCAAATGACTCAGCTGCCTCTCTCAGCCTCGCCGGCTGATTAATTCTCCTAGATAAAGCTCTCAAGTCTGTCTAAAGTGCTAAATCAGGTTAAATACAAAGGATGATGTGGGTGCCTCCAGCCACACTGAAATGATGTCAGGAAGATCTTTATCCTTTCTGAATATGACCTGATGTTTACACATCAGAAATTGGAATTGATATTTCATTTTCTGAAGGACGCAGAGAAGAGTAAGAAATTTAAACTGTGGGGAAGACCTTGGTTTCCTGTGATGTCCCAAAAAGACAAAGAGGCATCCTCTGGGTCAGTGGGTGCTCTCTGCAGGACACAGGGGAGTGGAGCCTGGAGGATGCACTCACACAGAGCCAGCTCAGGGCTCTGTAGATCATGAGGGTGGAAGTGCTGGAGCACAGAGCAGGAGTGCTCAGGGCGTGTTCTCACAGGATGCAGCCTGACACCATCACCATGTATGACCCCCCAGCTCTGTGGGACTGTGAGCCAACACTTCACTTCCTAAGTCAGGCTCTCAGCATAAACTACCAAGTACAACAAACACACTGACAGCCCTGTCTGGGAATTTTTGGTGGAATCCAGAAGCCTCGGGACATCTGCACCACGGTAAAGCTTTTTTTCCCATTCCTGAGTGGTGACTTCTACACCTTAGGAGGCTACACACTCATGCAAATTCTTGGAGAGAGTGCATAATTTCTGAAAGCTAGACAAGGCTTGGAAGTGGTACATACTGCATATTTTTAATTTCATTTTTCGTCTTTGTGCACTTTTAACCTAGAGAGTTATGGGATGCTGCAAAGGTCTGCGTTAACACTAAGTCTGCAAGTTATTTTGGTAAGTAGTTCATGTTTTTATGGTCAAATAAATAATAATAAATAGAAGCTATTTAATAAAGCATTGTGGTTTGCACTACAAATTATGAATACCTTTTTCTGAGTTCATGCCTATTTAGAAGATTAAAAGTAAAAGTGCTTTAGAGCCATCTTTCAGCAGACTTGACACTTTTAGTGTATGGTACTTTACAGGCACTCAAGGCAAGCAGGAAAAAAAAATCATATTTTAGCACTACTTGAAAATAGTATTCTTCCTTTCTCTCTTTATGCAAATTTCAATTCTGCAAAATATATTATGCACTAGAACTTTGTAAAACAGAGTGGTATTTCACAATCTCAAGTCCCATAGTAACTGTATACTTACTATGAAAACTCTTTCTTTCAGCTTTTGAGAGGATCACTGGAATACAAGGATAGCTTCTCTGCTTGTTAATCTTTAGCAGGTTTGTCCTGAACTGTGAATTAAACTGGAAAAGCATCAAGCCCCATGAGCAAATAATCTGAAAACATTTAACTTTTTCTCCCCAAAGCACGTACTGATACAGCATTTTATTACAGTGGAACTTGTCAAAACGCTGGAGTCGTGCTAAGAGTAAAGCAAAAGATGAACATTCAGAACAACATTCAGCATTGCAGGCAAACTTTGGCACAGCCCCACAGCCCATGGCAGAGCACCCACTCCACCTACCTGAAGGTTCTGCTCGAAGAGGGTCACCCAGCTCCTCTTCCATGGCAAATGGCAATTTCCAAATGGCAATTTCCAAATGGCAATTTCTAAATGGCAATGCACTTCACAAAACACTTAAACAGGGATTGATCTCTTCCTCACAGTTTTTTTTTTTAGTGACTGAAAGGAAGCCTGAGCAATTTGCCTGGATGAGACACTTTGACAGCTACAGGAGATAAATCACGTTGGTTTTTGGGACGATGGGGAAAACCATAAACTGTTTGAAAACCACGGCCTAAAAAATACCTTCCCAAGGACTACATAGCTTCACACAGTGGCTTGATCAATTGGCCAATTCAAATCCAACTTCACACTTGGGTAAGCATTCAAAAAAACTGCTCTGCATTTAAACATGTTTGCTGTGACTGGTTCTTTGGCCCTAGCCACTGCGACTGGATATGTTAATTCTTTGAGTGTGAGAAATTCCCTTACTCTCAAATCCATTCTACATTGTCAAGAGGCCACAATAGCAGAGAATCTTCTACAGTAGGAATTCACTCCTGCCCCTCCAAAAAAAACCCCAAAATGAGACAATAATAAAGGTTGAGAGAAATCCCAGTCTGGTACTTCATCCGATCTGTCAAAGTCTGTATAAAGAGGTACAGGCACAAAATTGTTGTTCTTTTTAAGTGAGAGAACGTGGGCAGCATAACTAGTGTGGAAAGCAAAGGGAAATGTCCAGATCTCACTGGCACTTGCCGTATTTTATTGACAAATACACTGATTCTGAAGATATTTTGCCTCACAAAAGAAATAGCACAAGCCAAATGGGATCAAATCCACAGGACTCTGGAATGGTGTTAATGGACTTAAAAACATAAGGAAGTTGCCTAACAAATCCAGAAACCTACAGGCTCAGGAAGAATGCAGTACTAAAGCTGAATGAAGGACAGTACAGCCAAAATACCCCCTGGTGGCTAAAGACCCTTAATCATGGAATTCAGCATTGGCAAACACAGAGGGAATCCTTCAAGTTCTGCTCAGATAACACACAGCATCAAAGCTGGACAAGCTCCGACCTTCTTCCTGTTAGAGTTTCTTCATCCCTAATTGAACCACTGAATTCTTTTCTTTTTTCCTTCCTATCAGCAAAGAACCGTTTGTCATTGAGATGAAATTCCTTTCCAAAAAAGCCCAAAAGGCAACCTTCCCCCCCACACACAAAACCCACATCTTTTCCTGACCTTTACAAAGATAGCTTGAATGAAGGAGATGAAGTAATTGCAAGCCTTACAGAAAGTAATAATGTAGACCTTAACAGCAATCAAGTTTATTCATACAAGTCCTTCCTCTAATTGTTCCCCAGCATGGCCTTGGATTATATCCAACTGAAAGCTGAATTAAATACATATATTATTAGCATCACTACATAACAAATAGTGTGGAAAAAGATGTGCAGTTTCTGCTTTATATCCACAACTAATGCAAACCAATTAGAATCTTTTAATTATGGTTGAGCAAACCTGAACACACATGAGTAAGCATTACTATTCAATTTGGTCCCCATCTCACCCCATTGATGCTCATTTAAATTTCAAAAATATCTATTCTTCATCAAAGTCTATTTTGCATACCCACATAAAGTTAAAACAAAAAAAAAAAACAAACCAGACCATACAGCAATTTGGAAACCACCCCCAAACCCACAGAAGTCCCTGAATATCCAAAGTCAAAGTAATCATTCACACACCCAATGGTCTTTCTGGCCACCTTTTGTTGCTTTTCCTTCTTTCCCTGTGGCTTTTAGGTAATATAAAAGCCAAGAATATCACTGTGACTATCACATGGTTGAATATTCCAGTGAAGTAACAACTTGTAAATTCTTGCTTGTATCCTTTTTGGTTTCCTTTGTTTTAAACTGTCATTTTTTATTTTTTTTTTCAGATATTTCTGACAGAGAGCCCAGTAGTTAACTACTGATCCCTCCAAGACTGCTTCTTGACAGGTTTAAGGAATTTCTCTGCAAACCCCCTCAATACCAGAATTACTGACAGGCACCGAGTTATGTGGTTTACAGTTGTCAGGATTTTATCCTTGCCTTGAAATACTCTTCTCATCAGAAGTTAAAAATTAAAACTCCCTGGTCTCAGTCAGATAACATCTCTGACATCTAACAAAAAAAAAACACCCTGTTTTCTCACCAGGTTCCTGATAAATTCTCCTCCTGATCCCAGAAAAGTAATTTTCAGCTGTGTAACAGACGCAGCACTTTCATCCTAGAGCTCTGGCTGGAATGCCAACCAAAGTTCCCCTCTACCAGCATTCAGTGATCCCCTCTGCTTTTGAAAATGTGAGAGAGTTTCAGAACAAAGTGATTTTGTATCTCAGACACAGTTTCTCACTAACACTGCACCATCAGTATGAGCTGCAGAAGTCACCTTTCTAGTTAAAGACAGTACAAGAAAGAAGATTAAGGCAGAATTTCCAGAGCTGTCTCCAGCAACCAAAGAATTCAGTGGCAAGGCACAGAGTTTGAAACGTGCTCATCATGTATTGCAGGCATAAAATCTCCTGTCTGGGAAGGTCAGAGCCATCAACAGAAGTTATTTAATCAAAAAGGAGGAAGAAATGGTTCTGATTAGGTGTTGTGTACAAATGGGAATGGTCCAAAGGAGGAGGAGTTATGTATGATTGGATCCGGGTGGCTCAGTCAAAGACTGAAAATAGATACTTCAGCAAATGAAAGGGAAATCAAGAGACTTTCACACATTGTAGAGAAAAAGTAGCTAGTCCTGAAAGTTCTGCTTCAGCCCATTTATAATGGTGGACAAGATAAATCAAATTTACTCCAACAAATAATTCTGGCATCGAAAATGATGATTATTTTTTTTTTACCAAAATGAAAACTGATTGAGGAAAGAAATATCACCATTCTCTATTTTTAGTTCCAAATACCTCACATTTTGGTGATGTTCAAAAAAAATAATGTTTGTAGTGTCATTGACTACCAGGAATCCACGCAGGAAGTACAGCTCTGCTCCTGCTCAGGGAATTTCTTGTCCTTTGTGGATTTGTATTTTAATCACTAAAACAAATAACTACAGATTCCCCCACCTTTTGTACTTAAGCTGAAAATTACAGCCTTTGCTCATTTGAATGTCTAGTCAAAAGTGAATTACCATTTCCACAACCTGTGCTGCAATCATTTTCCTGTTGCAAAGATCTATGGCTTGAATGAAAGTGCACCCTTTGCATCAACATTTCCAAGACTTACAAACAATCTGTGTAGGCTACATCACTGCCAGGTAATCTCAGAAAAAAAAATAAAAAATAGATTGGACTTGAAACACTAAGACTGTAAAAAGCCTTTAAAACATCCTGACAGCACAGTAACACATGCCAGGGGCCATTAGCAACCCTGCCATTACCATCCCAGGAATATCTGAAAACTGTTTCTAAAAATAAAATAAGAAAAAAATTTAAAAAGGAATAAGAAACAACAAGAGGAGGGAAGATGATGATGTTTCCAAGAAATCATGTTTATTCATGAGGATCTTTTTGATTCTTGTATTTGGTTTTATGTTACCCACACAGAAAATCTTCATTTCATCTCCTGACACAATGTTCATGCAGAGAGTGCTACTCTCACTTCTACTATTAATGTTTAATTAATCATTTTTACATTCCTGCATATCTAAAAAGGAGGGCCAGATGTCAATAAACAACGGCTTCCATTCAGACATTAGAAACTGATGAGCTATAAATGAAAATTCATGTAAAAGCATAAAGAGATAAGACAGAGTGAGGGTTAAATGAGTTTGGGATTCACTGCTGTCACTCATGGGGCTTCTGACAGGATCTCAACAAGGTTATAGCACTTTGTACTCACTTCTGTTTCTCTTAACCCAAAAAGGTAGGCTGTGGGCCTAAAGATACTTTAAATGAGGAAACAAAGATATTTGTCTTTAGCCTTTTGTCTAGCACAGGAACATCACACAGGGCAGTTCTTTGCTGGGGATTCCTTCACCATACTGGAGCACTGTTATCTATTCACTTTGGGCTTTTCTGTGAGGAGAAGGCTATAAAGCCATAATCATATGGACACACCCATGGAATCCTAAGCACAGCACAGGGGTATCTACCCCCTGAGAAAAATATTTCCCAGAAGTTACCCCCAACTACAAAATGCCTTAATATTTAAAGTTCTCTGTAGAGTCCCCAGAACTGCGCTTCCTGTTCCCAAAATTCCCTTGATTATAACCAATTAATATAGCAAATACAGAAAGTCAATTAACATGGAAGTGTCTTGGACAGAATCCCACAGTTCTTTGCAAGCTGGCAATAGAACAGATTCTGTGTGATAAAAATTGTCCAGCAAAAAAAAAAAAAAAATCTTCATACAAACGAAATCTGGGGACAGCTTTATTTAGCTCCCTGCTTAGCTCATTCTTCCTCTCTACCACGCATGGCACCCGCAGTGTGCAAGTGCAAACTGACACATTTTTGCACTGTTCTGTTAGAAATCCTACCTGAGGTCACCTTTCCAGCCCTCCACGCTATGTAAAAAAAAAGTGTTGGCTTGGGGTTTGGGTGCCTTCTTGTTTGGTTGGGTTTGAGATCCTTTTGTTGGCTTTGTTCTGTTGATAACGTGAGGAGCTTCTCCCACGAGATTGCCAGCTGGCAGAGGAGGTGGCACCACTCAGTCCCTGGCTGAGCTTGTGCAGCCCAAATGCTGAGCTGTTGTAATTCATCTCATGGTCATTCATGTCGCAGATTTTTGCCATGCACGTGGTCAAGCCTTGCACATGAATACCAAAGGAACAGCATTTTTTATGAACAGCCTTTTATGAAGAGGCAAAAAATGCATGTGAGCAAGCACGAGGAGATAATCTGATTATAAGAGTAAAGTATTCATCATATTATAGCTAAGATTAAAAAAAAAAAACCAAACTCCTCTCATATCTCAATAAGCTTCATTTACATCCCATCTAATTAAGAGACAGATCAGCATGAAAGCCAAAGGATTGAGTTTCTTGTTTGTGTAAGTTCCCTTTCCATCAAGGCTTGGGCTGCTTGTCCCTTTCCCTCTTTTGATAGGGTGGACACTGAGTTTGTCTCACATCCCCCTTATAAGGAAAGCAAGTAGGGGTAGCATTCAGGTAATTTCCTCTAATTAAATCATGTCATGAGAGTTAAATGGTGTGAATGCTCACCAGGAACTCTCATTCTGATACACCAGCTACCAGCAAATTATGAGTTGCCAAACATAATCAAGAGAATGAATTACAAGAGCTATCAGCAGTGTCAAGCTGGATAAGGAAATGTATGATTATTGCTCAGCCACAGCTGAGAGATTCACAGTAAAGTGCAGAAGGCTCTAATTAATAAAAACTGTGGAAATACCAAACAAATTTTTTACCCCAACATGATTATGAATTTCAAGTAAAAACAAATATTCCAACCATTCATCTTGAGCGCATTTTCCAGTTTTTTAAGCACTCATATATTCTTTTCATACACCATTCACCTCTCCAGTATCTGGATACCTTTAACACTCACCCATTCACATGACATTCTTGTAATTTTTGTGTTCCCATCCACCATTCCTTGGTAGGGTTTTAATACACAGACTCTCCCCAACTCACAGTAGAAACAAAATTACTGCCACAGTTCAATGGCACTGATGTTCTCCTGGTTCCTCTCCTAAGGAAATCTTGGAAATAAATAGTATGAAAAGTGGAAGCATTTGGAAGAAAAATAATTTCTATACATATTATCCTGACTTCCATAAAGAACTAGAAGAAAAGTTATGAGAAATTAAGCAGTTTGGAAAAAAATGAACATTATCCAGAAAGATCTAAGAAAATCTAAAAAACATTCTGAGACGTTTTTGGTTTTTTTTCTCTTAAGTTCCATCCCTCACCAAAAACTCCAAAAACAGCAAACCATTCACCTTTTACATGTTTGCAAAACACCTCCTGAGCTACCAGCACAGGCATCTCCAGAGTTAGTAAAATGCCAGAAAATTCTGAGCATGATTCAAGGTGCTATGAAATGCAACAGGCTAAAGGAATTGAAAGTCAAAACGTGCCTTCAGTGCCTTCACTGAAAATGAAGGAAGTTCAGGGAACTATTTGAGATTTATCTGCAATTACAGCTCCATTTATCTCCAGTCAGTCATGGTGAATCCCATGAGTGTTGTCCCTGTCACACATTCACCTGGGAGGAGGAATCACAGTTAAATGACAGTTCAGATATATATACTTAATGAAATTTTGATGACTGTTTTCATTCCCCAGTCATTAGTCTACATTTTTTAAGTGGGAAAGTTTAGTTACAAAAGTATGCTGAGTGAAGAAATGGAATAACTACTTCAAAAGCAGCTGAATCTGGATTTAAATCAGATTGTGTTAGCACCTTTACAATTCCACAAGAGGAAATAATGTTCATGACTGCAATCACACCCTGTAATTTTACTTCTGTGATGAGTATAAATAATCAGTGTGGTGGCATTTCAGCATTACAAATTTTGTCATAATAGAAAGTACCATAAAAGTTCAATGCTTTTATTTACAGGTAAGAAACTAATTCAAATCGTATCATTTGCTGCATCTGAGAAGTTCAACTGCAGATGAACATTTTCTCTCTGAAAATTATTAATTCAAAACACAGCCTTGTTCTTTAAACTGAGTTGCTGCTTTCCATCTTCAAACCAAAAGCCTGAAACAATTTCCTCACCCCCCTCTAATTCTTTATTTATTTTTTCTACCGTAGAGATGAAATCTCTTCTTTAGTAAAGAAGAGCAAAGCCTGTGAATTTCCTGTGTATAAACCCCATGGTCACAGGCTCACCTCACCAGGGACTGCTGATATCCTATTACTGTGGTCTTTTGAACAGAGAAAAAGATAATAATTTCAAGAAACCATCTGTTTGCCTATGATAAACCTTGTTTTCTCCATAAGGCTGGAACTGGAAACTTAACTCTGGTAAATTATTTTATAAATATTGCAGTAATAAGGGACGTGAGGGCTGCAATTCCTTTAGGCTTCATTATATATCACTGCTGCTTCACATTTCAGCTGTTTTGCAGTTAAGCAAAAAGGAAGTGGGAAGTTAAGTGTATTTCCTGGTGTGAATATCACCCAGAACCTCCAGAAGTTAATACGTTGGCACATCTGTGCATCACTGAGCCCCATAAACAGAATACAAACCAGTTACCTTCCTAAAGTGGTGGGTGCAGGTTTTTCTGTATTCCAAAGGGCTCCATTTTAAGGGGAAATTATTCACTCAGAGGAGAAATTCACTCATAACCTGCCCCCCACCACAACAGCAATTGTGACATTATTCCAAGCCCAATCTAACAACTTCTGACTTGCTATGGAGAGACTCTTCCCAAACTGAACCTGCAATTCCATTAGATTTTTCTCTCTTATTCACAATTTCTGCAGAGAAACCTGCAACATTTCACTTACTGGGAAATTAAAGCTGCTGGAGAAGAGGTAATCACACAAGAATGCCTTGTAATGATAACTGAACACCAAAGGCACCTTAGGTAGAAAAGGCAGAATGGAATTACCTGAACTGAAAAATTAGTGTGAGACTGAGGCTTTCTGCTGTAGTTGAAGATAAATGTACTGAATTATCTCAGAGTATCTAAGTTATCTCTGGTTTACTGTTCAATCTGAAGTAAAATGTTATTCCTCATCACCCTTTTGTTATTTGTCATGCTTGGATAGATGATGGGAGAAGAAAGCTTCATTTTATTTACATATTTTATAACTTTTGCCCATGCCATAGTCTCCCTTCTATTTCATTATCACCAAGGAATAATTTTTTCCAGTGGAAGAAGGATCAGGGTGAATACAGTCAGCAAGAAAAAGCATTAACCTGTCATTGCATGAAGGTGTTTGAAAAAATGCAAGTATTTTAAATAAAGGGTAAAAAAGAAAAAAAAAAATCATAAAGATTGGGAAACTGATGATTAAACACCTTAGAAATAAATTTGTTCTGGGAATGCCACTTAAACACACCTGAATGGCAACAGCTGCACTTGTGATTTCTCCCTGAATCTCCATTTTTAGCTGCACCTGCTTTGGGGATCCTCTGAAAAGAGAAGAACACGTTGCCCTACCAGCTCCTTGCACTGGACACCTGCTGAATTTGGACTTACAGGGGTCCAAGCAGCTGTGGCTTGGGGCCCAGTGAGTGTCCAACCTGTTCCCAGCTGTGCTGAGGACACAGAAGTGTCCCACAAGACAGTTTGGCTCTGTCTGTCCCTCTGTCCCAAAGAGTTTGGCTCTGTCTGTGTGGTGTTTGGAGTTCCTTTTAAAATAAGACAAATCAAGCCAACCCAACGGAAAAAAACCTCCAAAGCAAACCCCTGGTAGCTCAAGATCAGAGATTCGAAATTAAGGGGAGTTTAAAAATGGGGGAAAGAGTTTTTTCTTTTCCTGGAGAAAAAGTCTGTCCCTCTGTCCCAAAGAGTTTGGCTCTGTCTGTACATCACCACCCTCCTGGCCAGGATGCCCTCTGTCACACCAGTAGCATGGCAGCTGACCCATCCCAGCAGTGGGTAAGGCATCCTGAACATCCTGAAGGAATCTGAGAGGAGTTCCTGTCCCTTGGCAGCTTTTCAGCACAGGGGAAGGAAATCTCCTCACTGAGGGCTGGCAAACCCCCAGAGCTAACACCTGTCAACAAAACACAGAGCTGCAGCTCCTAATCCCCAGCTGCCTGCATCTGTCTCCTGGCCAAGAGCATCCTGAGGAAAAATACACAGCTGAAATGGATGCTCCTGTGTCCTTGGTTGAATTTGATGACCCTAGAAGTTTTACTTTTCCAGCCTGAGCAATTCTATGGTTCTTGTCTAAAAGTGAAATAAGAAATATTCAAGTCCTGAGTCCGTGCAGTACAGCACGTGATTGGCAGAAAATGACTGCAAATCATAAATAATTATTTTGGAGAGGATTTCTCCAGGAAAAGAAAAAACTCTTTCCCCCATTTTTAAACTCCCCTTAATTTTGAATCTCTGATCTTGAGCTACCAGGGATTTGCTTTGGAGGTTTTTTCCGTTGGGTTGGCTTGATTTGTCTTATTTTAAAAAGAGCTCCAAACACCACACAACAGAGCTTCCCAATATTTTCTAAATTCCTCTCCCTGGAAAAAACCACAAACCTTCACACACACACTCCTGGATGCAGCTAATCAGCAAAAGGGCAACACAACCCAAACCCACAGACTGTGCTGGGAAACTTCAGATAATTGTAACAGAAAAGCTGCTGCAAAGTTCCACCTTAAATTTATCCTGCC
>VWYO01002928.1:18145-52585 GCA_013400275.1 Rhadina sibilatrix | reverse complement strand
AAAAAAAAAACAACCTCCATCTCTACTTTGTTACAATCTGAAAATATACCTTCATTACAATTTTAAATTCCACAAACAAAAGAAAATACAGCACAACCTTCTCACATTATGTGGATAACATTCATCTCAATATTTGCGAAAAGCCAACTCCAAAATGAGCATTTATATCATCACTGTGCTGAATGAGACTCCTCTGTGAGAAGCTGGGATCTGCAGGAAGGAGAAGCATTTTGGAGAGATCAGGACAGAGCAGCGAGTGCTCAAATACCTTCCCCACTCCCGGAGCTTCTGGGAACAAGGAGCTGTACAAGGTAATTGCTGGAGTGGTTTCACTACACTTGGGAAAACACAAAACCTTTACAAAGCACACCTGGTCAAAAAAAAATCCTGCAACCTGGAGGAGTGAGAAACACCAAGAGAAACCAACATTGCCGGAACAGGGAGTGATGCCCGCAGGGCTTTGCAGATCCTGTCGTGTGTTGGAACCAGCAAGGCTCCACTCCCCACAGCATGATCCTGGAGCTTTACACGTCTCCTTCCTAATCCGATTCCACAGAAGCAGGCAGCACCCCCTGCCTTGAAGGGAGTCATCCCACGAGGGCTGAACATTGGCACTGAAAGCTGGAGTTATTGCACAAACGAGAAAGGCATTGGGGAGTGAACAAACCATTAACTGAGTTTTTCTGACAAGTCCCAGACACTGCCACTACCTCACCCCACTCCCCAGGCTACACAAGTGCCAATTTATTAACATTTTTCACCGATCTTGGGAAAAATAAGACAGCATCAGATAAGTTTTTCTAAAGGCATCAAACCCTCCATTTTACCGAAAGGACTCTAAAGAGTCATCCATGCTATCTTTAGGTTATCCAAGCTCCTTTTACACAGCATAAATATTCAAAAAAAAAGAAATAAAAAAATCGCGCAGTGGTTACCACAGCAACAAAGCGAGCTGTGCTGCGTGAACCAGCTCCAGGGCTGCCGGCAGGATCTGCACTACAATGGGTCTCATTACTTGCTGGTTTTCACCCCATTCACCCAACCCAGCTCACTCAGCGCTGTGTCTCCCAAGCTTGTACACATCCTCACACCCAGCTCCCAGCACGGGCTCTGAGTGATGCTCCAGCAGCCAGGGCTGCGCCCGCCTTCCTGCCACAGAGAGCTGCTGCTCCACCACTTGGGATCATCTGAAAACCTTAGCTAGAAGAGAGAGGCACGCGGCAGGATCTTCAGACACATCTTTAATCAGATCAGCACCTTTAATTGGTCAATAAATACATCAGCAGTACCAATAGCATGCAAATGTGAAAGCAGATGACAGAGGCTCTTGAGCAAGCCCAGTATTCTGCTCAAGAACAGAGCATCTCTTACTCTGGCACCACGGTTACAGCCCCAAACGGGTCTGGCAGTGATAGCTTAAGTTTTATCTTTCCTGTATTTCAGGATCTGTGCTGCCCAGAGGTGCAGCTCTCAGCCTCACATTCAGGCTCACTCAGCTCTGCACACAGCAGGGACACAAAACAAATCCTGTTCCTGCTGCACACCAAGGACAACTTTCAGCCCAAAGCACAACCAAGGGTGGCTGGAGGGAGGAACAAGAAGGATGGGACCTCACAGCCTGCAGCTGGAATGGGACAATTCAGCCCCAATGTGCAAATGGAGCCAAACTGATCAAAGTGTGAGACCTGGTGACCCTTTGTCCATTTTGTGCCCATTTTGGGTCCACCTTGGGTGCAGCCCTGGTCAGGCTCCTGTCCTGCCCAAGGTGTATCCTGGAGGCCTTTCAATAAATATCTGCTTTATTCTCCAGCTCTGTGCAGTCTCTCTTCCAGCTCAGCCTTCCCAAGGCATCAGCAACACCAAAAGCAGGACTTTCTTCCACTTATCAGAAGGAAAGAAATGTGAGATGGGACCTCAGGGCAAGCTCCTGGAGCTGCAGGGCACAGACTGGACAGCTTACTGCAAATAAATCAGGGCAAATGGCCCAGCCTCAAAGAACAGTGTCACCAGATGCCTTTCACACACAGACTTGCTTTGGCAAATTGCCCTTTAAATACCTTCCAACCCCAATACATTCCCAAGAGTTCTGCTGCTGCTTCACTCGGAGCTGGCTCCCTGCATAAATCAAACTGTCAGATTTCAGCAGATTATTTTGTCTAAGCCAGATCTGCACAGCTGAGCTCAAAGGCAATTGCAGAGTTTTGGAGTAGGCCAATAGCACATCTTTTATCACATGGCTTTAGCTCCCCTTTTACAGATCTATTTTTTTGTGGTTTAAGATGTTAGGAATAAGAATGATCTATAGAACAAGCCTGAAACCCCAGTATTTGGGCAGCCTGTTAAGAGGTTTCAAGCCTAACTCTGAGCACGTGCCACTTGTTCAGCAGACTCTCAAAAAAACTTCATTATCTAAAGGGGCCTAGTTAAGAATGCTGCTTACATTTGCTCAGCTGGGTGAAGTGGTTGCAAAGTCAAAGTCCCACAAAGCTCACTTCCAGCATTAGATAAACAATTTCAGCTTCCTATAAGATAAGAACATTTTCTGTGCAGTGGATTCAGGATTGTAAAAACAAGCTTGGCCTCTGCTCTGTCCAAGCAATGCCCTGGAGACCTGACATTCAGGGTTCACAGCAAGGGACAGTTTGCTGATGCAGCAAGAGAAACAGGCAAAAGATATTGCAAACAACAGAAGAAAAGATACGGCCTGGGCGTCACTCAATCAGAAAAAAAAGAATTCAGAATTATCTGGAATACATGAATCATGATCTGCAGGTCTTCAAGAACACAAATCAAGCTGTGAGCAAGACCAAAACTCTGCACCAGACATTCAGTGAAGAGTTTATGGGGAACTTCCCTAAATGGCCAAAAGCACATTTTGCTGTAACTGTGCTCTGAGAGGAGCCCAGCTTTTGAGTTCCTACCAGGATGCACTTCCTCCCACACACAGGTCCTGTTTCTAAGCAACATGCAGTCAGACCATCCACGGGAATAAAAGAGTTAAATATTCCCACCCAGCCTCACCTGCTGTGCCCTGAGGAGCAGCATCTGCATGTCAAAGAGAGGACAATGATTTATTCCAGCAATAGGCCAGCAAGGATCCTGCAGTTGGGAAGCTGCAGCTCAAGGCTGCCTCAAGGAGAACACAACTCTCCACTGTAAAAGAAAAGAGTCTCCAGAAATAGAGACTCCACTCTATTTCTATTACCAAGACCTCCACATGGCCTTCATTGATTAGTAATTAAGAAAAGAAAAATTAGGCAACCTGAGATCTTGAAGTGCTGATACTCATTAGCAGTAAACACTGCTAAACTCAGGCAACCTTGCCATATTTACATTTTTAGAGACTTTTAACACCTTTTATTCCATGGAAAACTACAGCTATTCCAATTTTTCTAGAGGGACAGACCAAACACAATGTTTAGAGAGGGGAAAACCTTCAAGATTAATTTTTAAATCTCCTAGCAACTTCATCTTAAGGGCTTCTCAGACACAGTGATCCCACTGAAGTCAGTAATTAAACCATTATCATCCAACTCAATAAATCCATAATAAGCTCACTACCTAAAGAGTGTGGGTGGTTCTATCCCTCTTCCTTCCTGTAGTGAAGGGAAATGTCAGATCAAAAAAAAAAAAAAACCCAAAAAACCAAAAAACCACCCCCAAAAAATTAAAAATAAAAATAAAAAAATAAAAATAAAAATAAAAATAAAAATAAAAATAAAAATAAAAATAAAAATAAAAATAAAAATAAAAAATAAATAAAAAACCAAGAAAGAATTATCAAAGTTATGGAAGAGCTCCCTCACAAAAAGAAACTAAATAGGTCAGACCAAGGGATCAGGAAAATCACACCCAGGTCAGGAAAATGGTACAACCATGATTATTTCAGCTTCTAGATTATTATCTAATATAAAGAAAAAAAAAAAAATACACTGACATATACTGGGAAGTGAGGTGCAGCTACTGACAGAGAAGTGCCCTGAAACATTCAAAATGTACTGAAGTCTAGTTATATTTGGTAAGAGAAAATGAGACAAGCCTTGGGTCAAATCTAAATTTGAGACTGGCAGATTTAAAAGTATCTCATTTCTACAATAACACAGATTCAAGAAGTAAATACCTTTGTGTTGAGATACCTTTGTGTTCTCACCACCAATGTGGTAAGAACTAAACAATGATAAACTAAATAAAAGGAAGCTGTATTATGCTATGTTTAACGTATTGTTTAATGTGTTCTGATCCTTTTCCTGGCAGAAAAGCAGAATATCCATCAAAGTACAGTAGCAGCTGGCAACTGTATGTACCAATATCTAATTTCTCTAAGGAAAAAAAAAAAAAAATGGTGCATCTAACAAAAGTCTGTCTTTCTATGTTCCCTTTCAAACTATTAAAAAGAAAAAAAAAAAATTAACAGAATAATGAGGAGTAGAAATGCAAGGAAATAACAGTGACGAACAAAACAGATGTTATGAGTCAGACCCTGGGTTTGAATAAATCAACACTTCGGAGGAAGCCAAGAAATAATTTGTACCATTTGACAGTCACTTCTCCATATCAAAGATGGTTCTCCACAAGGCTCCTGGAGGACAAAACTGAGACAGAGAGCTGAGCCAAGGGGCATCCAAGCAAGTGCCAGCATGAGAGAGAGGTCAGTAGTCACTGGTCAGTGGCCACAAGATCGCTGGTTGCAAGGTCTGTTAAAGATTAGTTAGCCAGTAAAACACTGGCACAAGGATTGTTCCTGTTTTCACACCAATCCCTGATTAAATTGGCTCCTGCTGCAACGCCGACCTTCTTAACCAAGCGTAGAACGAGACACCAACCTGCTTGCTGCACCTCAAAACTCCTCACTATTTCTGTAACTAATTCTATATCTACACTCTAAAGCTTCTAAACTTTCCACTGCCTAGCTTAATATGTCTCTGCCTATACTGCAAACCCACGTTCCTGCTCATGGTCCCTAAATCTGGAAGCCTTTTCCAAGGTCTTGAGTAGAACCCTGTATTCATTTCCATGTTTGGGCCTGCATGCACAGGGTTTTGGGGATTTTCTGCATTTCCCACATGGTTTGACCCTTATGAGACACTTTTCAGGACTTTTCTGCATAAAATAAACCTTCTTTTGAAGGTTTGAGTGCTTTCAGGCCTCCTGTGGATCCCTCCTACTTCGACAGTGCTGTGGTCTAGTTGAGGTGTTAGAGCATGGGTTGGACTTGATGATCTTGAAGGTCTCTTCCAACCTAAAATTCTGTAATTCTGCGTGATTCTGTGACAGCAACCAAAGGAAAAAAAAAAAAAAAAATAAAAAAAAGGAAAGGACCAAATGAATTTGTTTGTTCTTGGACCCGGAAGATCTTCCTGTGGTTCTCTCCTTTTAGTCATTTGTGATAACCTTCATGATTCATCTGTGAGTAATACCCACACTGGTGATTTCCCACTGTGCACTGGTGCAGTATGGTTTCTGGAAATAAAAAATCTGAGAAACTCAGTGCTGTGACGCGAGACACAACGTCATTGGCCTTCACTCAAGGTGTTCCAGGCTACCAACGTCATAAAAGCCTCTTATTCAAAGAGAGGAACTGTAGGAAAAGTACTCTGCAGGCAGTTTTTGCCAGCCACCCCATTTCTGTTTGGCTGGGTGTTTATTTTAACTGTCAAATTACGACACGTGTCAAAACACAGCGCCTTCTCTCCATCACCATCTGCCAAGATAAATCTTCACGTTCTCACTCACTTGAAAGTCATGACTGCTCCAGCATTTTGCACGGAATATTTCTCAAGTGCAGAACAATCTTTGGAGTGATACGTCCCTGGACTAATAAAGGAACAAGGAAGTAAGTATCTCTCATTATCGTTAGTTTCCACATCAACTGTTCTGTGATATTATCACTGTGGCAGGAAATGGTCTCTTTGCCTGTAATTAAACACCGTAAATTTGCCTGTACCTGTCATTAATATAAAGGACAAGATTTAAAGAGAGTAAAGGGGCAAAGTGCCATCTAATTAAACGAGCAGTTTAAGTCCTGCTTTTCAGAATTTAGCAGAATATGGAAGCCTCTGTCTCATTTCTTCCAATGAGTACTTTAAAAAATGTGATTTAAGTGAGAATTGTTGGTCTTTTTTCCATTGGCTGTAAATGCAAAGTGGGCGTCCAACCACACTCTCCAACACTAAAAACCAATCTGTCCCATTAGTAGGTTTGCCACAGCTCTTGGAGGACTACCAACAAGAATTTCATAGTGGAAAGAACCCAAATAAATACAGCTTATCACCAAAATAGTTGGTGTGGAAAAATTATCTAGATGCCAAAATATATTTTAAAAACCCCCAAACTTCCTCAAGTTCGGAGACAGACAGGAGCTGTGTGAAAAGATACAGCTTGCTGGAAGGTTTGGGGTGTTTTGTTTTTTTTTTTAGTTAGCCAAACCCAAAGTAATTGGAAAAAAATTAAAACTTTATCAGTTTTACTGATAAACTCTTAACTTGAGCTGTGCTCTGAAGTCCACAACTGAGGTGTCATTTATTCCAGGTTTGAAAACCCCACACACAAATTGCCAACAGAGGAGGCAGCTGCCCTGCCTGACTTGGAAATGCAGGAGATCAGGAGCACTCAACCTGGTGTCCTGCCTCCATGAGATGGCCATCAGCTTGCCCAGGTGCTAAAGAAATTAAAAATGCAGTCCTGCTAAAGTTCCCATATCTCTTTTTTGGTGCCTTATTCTTCACCAAAAGAGAAATCACCTCATGCAGCGTGGTTTTAGGATTATTTATATATAGTTGTATAAATATGATTGTGATAAAATAGTGGGTTTTGGTTTTTTTTTAAATCAGTGGCGTGGTTGCCACCTTTCCCTTAACTCCTCATTGTGAAGGCAAACACTGCTTTAGAGTAAAACAGGGTAACAATGGAATTCCCTCTGCCTTCACCTTTTCTGACTCTCAAATGATGCCAAAAGTCTTCAAAAGTCCCAGGTTTGCATGCAATCCTCCATTCCCAGCCCTGTTCAGAGACCATGACTGCTGCTTCCTCACTCCTTTATATGGAACATTTTGCTCTTAAGACAACTCTCAAAATTGTAAGCCAGGCGTGACCACAATCCATAAAAATTCTCAAAGTAAGGGACTTAATAGATTGAGGTGTCGAAAAAAAAAACAAAAATAAACAAACCCAAACCTAATTACTTTAAAAGATAGCTGGAGCAAAGCAAAAGTCAATAGATAAAGCTGATCTGAGCCAGTAAAAGAGCTCAGCAAAAAAAAAAAAAGAGACACAAAATAAACCCCCAGAAGCTAAATCATTTTTATATCAAATCCATAGTCACACAGAATGTTTTTAACCAGCAGGGCTACAACTTCTTTGTGACAGCTGGAAGCTGAATAATAAGTTCATGCAACATTTTATCATATCTGCTTCGCACTTGTTTCAAGTTCAGTTCCATTCTGTATTCACAATAAAACCTCCCCTCTCAACTCATTACCTGCAGTCTTAATTAGGTAATACTTCTAAAAGCTAAGATTATGTATTTTATCTACTTCTGGGCTAGGTTTTGAAGTCAGCATAAAAAGGAATTTTGGAAAAAAAAAAGGATAGTTTTTAAATTAGGAAATTTTTTTTCACTTTTTCTCCTTAATTTACAATTTTGTACGCCGTATTTTTAATAACAAGAAGAAAACATCAATTTCCAACAGCTCGTGTGCATATTCACCCAGTAACTCCAGATTTAAAGAATCAGAAAAAGAAGACAAGTTCAGCACAAGACCATAACAAGACATAGCAACTTGGCAAAATATTCTAATTTGGTCTTAAAATACTATCTAGCTATTTAAAATTCTAAAAGAAAACGCCATCTCATGTGTCTGCATCACATGAAAAACTAAATAAGCACAAGACTGATCCTCCCTTTCCAGATTGTGGCTACACACCCTCCCACTACTCGCTGATCAAATGCTTTATTTCACATATCCAAGGAACTGAATGCCAAATCACCCACTCCAAAGCTAAAGTGTCACTTTCTGGACATAGACCAGCAGCTCAAAGGATCTTCAGTGTCCCTACACAGCAAATCCTTGAACTCTGCAAGACAAATTTGGAGGTGAAACCTGAAATCCTGTCTCATCACCCATAGCTTGTGAACTCTCCACAGCCCCGAGCAGTCCACTTATCCTGTAAATGGAGAATTAATGACCCCTTTCACCCAGAAATATTAGATATTTGGAAATGTTCCATCACAGCTCAGGGTATTTTAGAAATTTGCTCTGGCGATTCTCTCACAGCCTTATTAATATTTAACTGCCTTTATGATACAAAGCCTCTCTCTCCATCCAAGAGCACAATGACCCACCAGTAAAGGGCAATTTTCAGCCCAATGACCCTGTGATAGGTGAGGTACCAGTGATTATCTCGCCTTCCTTCGCTTTTAAAATCCATTAGAAAACAAGACAAAGGGCTAGAAAGCACACAACAATTTGGAGAACGAGGCAAAAGCCTGGGCGAGATGGTTTTTGTTTTTCCTCTCTGTGAACTTACTGCACTGAAACTCTAAATGGTGCCACGTAATTCCAAAACTACTTCCTCAAAACCTCCACGAGCTGTTACAAGAGAAGAGCTTCTAGCTGCTTTTACAGTCCACATGTAAGGAATAAGTTAAGTTAATAAATTGTTTCTAATACAGAAGTAGAAATCTTTGGGGAGGAATAAAAGGCAAAAGCCACCAAGTCATGATTCCAACCTACTTTTCAGTACTCTGCTTCCTTTCACTTAAAAAGAGTGAAGGTTGTGCTTTATCATGGTCTTTTAAAAGACCTGTTAATGAGCTTAATATTACGTTAATGCATGGGTGATTTGCTGAATGGACATGGCAGCTCATTTATTTAAGCAGGCCATGCACAAAGTTCCCGGTCAGGAATAGCTGAGAACCTTGCTTAGCAGGGAATAGCATTCAAAAACAAGAATAAACCCACTCTACTCTTCACTTTCTTCTAGAAATTATTTTTGAATGGTTCCAAGCGAATTAATTTAACAATATTTGAAGACTGAACATCTGGTTTCCAAAGTTATTCAATTAGAACACAAAATGGCTCATATCACTTTTTATATACAACTGTATAAGGGATTGCATCAAAGAGAGTGCCTTACAATTACTGTGATAGTCAGAAATAAACAAGTATGAAAACAATTATTTCCCTCCAGAGTGGATAACACTTCCAGTTTAACAGTCATGAGCAAAGTAATTTGTGAAGTTTATTAAGATTATGGTTTTACAGGCTTTAATTTATTGAGACAAAGCCTCATTTATGCAGAAACATTAGGACATACTACTGACTCATTTGATATCAAATATTCTTCCTGGAATAAAATTTTCACATAATTACTTCAAATAAATGAGGTGTTTACAGTCAATGAACTGATTCCCTTTAATCTGCTTCTGAAATAATACGTACTTATGGAGAAATAGCATAAGTTTCTTCAAACTAATAATTAACTTTATAGTGAAACAGATGAAGTGCCTTCCTAAAGAAATCCTTTCACTTGACTAAATGTATCACTACATTCTGTAAACAATTCCTGTTCTGACTAGGTCTCAGATTGCTAACTCATTTCTCAGACTCCTGTACAGGGAACAGGTATTATCAGATCAAATTGCCAAACTGTTGTGAAGCTGTTTTCTTTTTTAATGCATTTTCAGTGTTTTGGACCAGACCTACTGTGAATAACGGGAGTGTTCATATCCAAATCCAAATGAAATGCACACCTCTAAACCAGTGAATGCTGTTGCAAGCTGAAACATCCATGTATCTGCTCCCCCTTATTTAAATTGGGGGAATCTTATACCAACCTTGCAGTGTGGATGCATGAACAAAGCTCTCTCCACAGCCTACTCATCCCTGCCAAGAGATCTATTTGTCAGTGGCAGATGAAGCTGCAGACCCCCTGTGATTATCTGACTACATGGCTCCTGACTCAGGCTGGATAATCTCATCCTGTCTGTGCACTGAATAATTCACAGCATCAAAATAGAATTCCCTGAATACTGGGAACACGGGAGTGTCAAAAAGGCTGCCAGTGGACCACTGCCCCACTGCTTTGACACTAAGGTGCTTCACCCTCACAGTGGCATTTGAAACATATTGCTCAGGGTAATCTTCAGCATTCAGTCACCTCTAGCAAAAAAGAAAAAAAAGAAAAAAGAAAAGAAAAAAGGAATTCTTTATATTTCTGTGTCTCAGTTTGTGCCCATTGCTTTCTTGCCCTGTCACTAGACACCACTGAAAAGGGTCTGCTCCATTTCCTATATCAGGTGTTTTCATATGTTCATGAAATCCTGCTGAGTGGTTTCTGCACCAGGACGAGCAGCCCCAGCTCCCTCAGCCCTCCTGCACATGCCAGGTGCTGCCATCCCTGGATCACCTTAGCAGCCCCCTGCTAGTATCCCAAAAAAAGTCTTCCTCCCAGCTGGGAATAGATTGAGCCCCTTCCCTGAGCTGAAATTTGGCAGCTGTGACCTCCCTTAACAGGCAGCCTGGTGTAGAACAGGCTGGTCCCTCGTGGCTGGGAGAAATTCCTGTCATCCGAAGATTTCTAAAGGCAAAAGGGGTGAAAAAAATATCCCATTGACTTCAGCTGGTAGGACTGTGCTAAGCCCCAGTAGCTCCATGAGCCAAAGCCCTTTCTGAGCCTGCTGTCTGTCTCTGATGGCAGATGTGTTCATAATACACTTTACCCTGGAGGACTTTGTGCATTTTTATGTTAATCCAGTAGTGCTAACCTGATTTACATAAAGTCTACCAATGCAATTCTAAAGCTCCTCAAAACCATTCCCGAGGGTTTGGTTGTTTTGGGTTCCAGTTGCTGCTCCTTTTTTATTATTTTTTTTTTCTTTCTTTCTTTAAGAAGACTCAAATAAATGCATTTTATTAGGGATGAGAACATGGGAAAGAAAGAAAGAAAATAAGAAGTGTCTCAAACTCTCTGGGAGTACAGTAAATTCAGTGCTTGGAAGAGGGATGCAAATAATTGCAATTAAAATGCTATCTGGCTGCTGTTCTACTACTACTGACTCACATTTCAACTTTTTAACAGAATATTGATTCGCTCTTCTCAAGCTAACAAACGCTGTAAATGTGTGTTAATCTCTTTGGAAGTCAGGATTCAAGAATTTCATCTAAGCTTTCTTTTCCTCAACAGGACAATTCTCTTCTTGTGGTAAAAACCAGTTAGAGGAACATTCTGTAAGAGCTGATGAGAGAAAGCTTGTAACTTATTCCAAAGACATAAAACTATCCTTTTTTTTCCTTAATAAGTAATGACATAAACTAGTAAAAGGATGACTTTGTATTTTTCTCTTATTTCCTCCTACAAGATCCATACAAGTTTCTTCCCCCTCCCAGATATAATTGGATACAATAAACTGAACCAATACTTCATGAAGAAGAAAAACAAGTACCAACACCATACATATTCAAAATTTGTATATTCAGACCCAATCTTCAGCAAGCTCAGAACATATAAGAACTTTTTAAATCTGTTTTTAAACCTAGAAAACAATAGCATTTCAATTTTTTATGCAATCTAAGCACAATACAGGGAAATTTGCAGTACAGGCAGCATATCACATCATTAATTGCAATATTTGAAAGACAGGATTTTTTTTTTGTCTATAAATGTAGCCTTGATCCCTTTCTCTTGTGTGAGACTTGACTTTCCTGAGTAGATGATCAGTTACTACTCATGTCCATTCTTATTGAGCCCAAATAATGATCATGTAAAGATAATGAGGGATTGGTAATGCATTTTTGTTGGTATATTGGTCAATTAAAAAAAAATAAAATAAAAAAAGAAACTCAGCCAGGGTGAACGAAGCTGTGCTGGTCCAGCAGGTGGTAAAGATCAAAAAAAAATGAAATAAATCAAAGAGGATGTGCAATAGTTGCAGGCACTATTACAGCAACTGGCTTATGATGTGATAGCTGAGGGTTTAACTATCAGTTTCATTAGAAGTTACTATTCCTTGGTGTAGACAGCTTTGAAGTGAAAACTCCCTTGATGTTCAGCCTTGGAAATAGGAGTTCTCAGCTAAAAGAAAACAACTCCTCCCCTATGACAATCCTATGCTTTTGGTTATGCTGCTTCCTTTAAAAAGATGTAGCTCCAAAAAAAGAATGAACTGTTATAGTTTATCATTAGCGTGCTTGCTTCCAACAAGCTGGCAAAAATTCTTCATTTCTTCCCCTGTTCACCATCAGGAACAGAAGGCTCTTCACAGGCCGCTGTTTCTGGTAGGGAGCATCCTTTATTACACACAAAAAGTAGAGATTTTTTAATATTTTTTTTTTCCCCACCAGTCTTGCTGAGCCTTTGTGCCCCTTGCATTCCTTTTACATAATCTGCACGTTTAAAACCCACTGCCAATTAAAGCACTGCCACGGCCAGGGTAGCACTGTACCTCTTGGAGCAAGCAATTACATTTGGTGATTCCCACCTTCTGTTCCTCGGGAGGAAACACGCAGCTTTTCATTTTCCACCACTGGAGGAGGCTGAAGGAACTGAATCTCGGAGCCCAGTCCCTCCCGCAGGCACCTGGGAGGCAGCACAAATTAAAGGTTCTATGGGTTTGCAAGAAATGGTTTATGATTTTTAGTTATGAATATAGTATAGGTTTTTTTTATATTGTAAGTTTAGTGTAGCTTAAACACCTTGAAAGGGCCTCTTGCCCTAGAATGTATTCTTCTCATAGTTTGATAAGGGTTTCTAAGACAACCTGAGTCTCTGCCTGGAGACTCTTCTTTATTGGTTCTTTTCTTTGTTCCATTTTTGTTTGATGTATAATTGTTCTTNAACCAGATACCCAACGTGACAGGTTCTGTCCTGATTCCTCCCCTAGAGGAGCTCCTCTGCACACAGCAATGGTAGAGAGCACTTTGATGGGGCAGGTAGCACGGGAATTATTTGCTCACCAAGGGATGGAAATTTTTCCATCATCTGAAACGTGGCAGAGGAGGCGTTCGCAGTGCCCACCACCAGTGAAGAATGGGCAGCTCAGAAAGCTCTACACATTGAAATCAACTGTAGCAACACACCAAACACCTAAGCAGTGGCACTGATGGAGGATTGTAAATGTACATACTGGAAAAGGAAAAATGTTTTGAGCTTAAACCAAGCCACTCGTGTTTGAACCAAAATCACTAACATTTTCTGGGACACCACACACCCCCCATGGCACATCAGGGGCCACAGAAGGCATCCCAGAGCATGTCAAGCTGCATTTCCTATACATCCTGCTCCATTTCCTATACACCCTGCTCCATTTCCTATACATCCCCCATTCAGGTGCATCCCAGAGCACGTCAAGCTGCTTTTCCTATACATCCTGCTCCATTTCCTATACATCCTGCTCCATTTCCTATACATCCTCCCTTCAGGTGCATCCCAGAGCATGTCAAGACATCCCAGAGCACCTCAACCTCTCTTCTGCCTTAGCACAGAAATGCTCACCCCCGGGGTGCCCACTGCAGGAAGGAAAATGATTCCTGCTGTGCCTGGTGACTGAGGACAGGCAGGAGGGGACAGAGGCAGCAGAGCTCTTTGCCAGGAGCCAGCTCAAGTGCATGGCTGGGATTTGGCTGCTCAAAGGGCAGGAAACAACTTATTCCTCACCGATATGAAATGTTGAAGCAGAGAAGTCCTAGGGTTTCTTTGTTCTTGCCGGGATAATAGAATTACCCAGGAAACTCGGAGCACTTTCGAAAATTACATTTTGGTTCCTGTGTAATCTTAAGATTAATTAACTTCTGTGTTCCCTCATTCTTCCTCTGTGTATAATACTGGTTTATTGACATGTAAATTTGGGGGAGTGGGGGGAGAAATCCTCAGAAGTTCAATATCTTTTGCAGCAGAGCAGGAAGAGTAAAGGCGAGGTCATACAGTAATTCAAAGCA
Organism: Rhadina sibilatrix; assembly: GCA_013400275.1. Classification (NCBI taxonomy): domain Eukaryota; kingdom Metazoa; phylum Chordata; class Aves; order Passeriformes; family Phylloscopidae; genus Rhadina; species Rhadina sibilatrix. Next base: position 38,651 of record VWYO01002928.1, on the reverse strand, counting down.
AGGGAGTCACAAACTAATATATTTTCCATACACGTTCCCAGACCTCTGCTTAAATGACTGCTGGAAAGAAAAGCAAACCCAAATGAATGTCAACCAGATATTGCCTTTTCCTTCACCTCATCTTCATAAACACGGGGAGATCATTTCTAATGCAGCTTGCCCTTTCTCAATTGAAAAATTAATCTGCGAGCAAAATTAAGACATCTTTTCCCATATCCCTCCCACCCAGAAAATGTTAGCAATTTTGGTTCAAACGCAAATGCCTTGGTTTAAGCTCAAAACATTTTTCCTTTTCCAGTATGTACATTTACAGTCCTCCATCAATGCCATTACTTAGGTGTTTGATGTGTTGCTACAGTTAATTTGGATGTGTAGAACCTCCTGAACTGTCCATTCTTCAATGCTAGCTTCCATTGCTCAGCAGAGATTTATTTTGCTTGAAAGTTATCAGAGTATTTCTACCTTATTGTTTTCCATCAGCCAATTTCTATCCCCTGCAAGGAAGAAATCAAGAAACAATGAATGTACACGAAAAATACCACCAACACCAATGGAAACTATAAATCCTGTTCCTGTTTGATTTCTCTGGTCACCTTGTTTTGTGAATACATGGAATTGAGTGTCATACCCGTGTACTGAGGTTTTATTTGAGCACAGAATTTATATGGCTGAGATGAGTAACTACTTGTTATGTTTAAATAACTTTTATCTGATCAAGCTAGTGGCCTTTTTGTTTCCTGTTTCCCATATGAGTTTTATTAACTTGGGATATTTCCGACAGCAATCACAGATGTTTAGCTGAAAATACAAAAAAAGAAAAACAAACCCAAAAACACAGAACAACAAACAAACCCAAACAAACCCAAACAAAAGACAATTAAAAAAACCCCATAAAAATAGTTATCATGTGGTGGAGAATATGCAGAATGGATTTAAATATCTTTAAGCATTTCTGCACTTCCCATTTTGAACAGGAATATAAAACAAGCATATTCCATCCTGGCCCATCTATACACACCAAGGCGTTGCAAATCTGCAGCCAGTGAAATCCTGTGACCTCCACTGGCAGATGTCCAGCCCCACTGCCCTTGCAAACTTCATTATCCAGCGGTGTCACCCCAGAATTTCACCCCAAACAATGCTCAGGCACAAATCATGGTCCCTGTTCCAGGCAGATGCAAAGGTGGCACCATGCCCTGCAAGTCTCATTGAAAGGAGAGGCCCTGTGTGTTCTTGTAGAGTTAAAAATATCAGAGTACACTGTCTGAACACACACAAAACCTACAGGAGACAAATTATTTGACTACAAGGGACAAAGCTGTAATGAAATACTTTCTTCTGCGCATACCGAACTCTTTCATTAAAAAAAAAAAAATAAAATAAATTAAAAAATAAAACCAAAACCTGCTTTTACACGAAGTTGCATTAGACAATTGCCTCTTGGCAAAGATGCTCACAGACTGCCAACATGTTGGCACCTTTGTCAACTCCAGTCCTTACAGTGTCTTTCAGCCACAACCTCCTTGATTTAAATGAAGGAGCTGCTGACCTTCAGGATACTGTAAAACCATATTCTTCATCTTCTCTGCATGCCAGGATATGTCCAGTGTTAGAGGATTGTTGCTTGTTTGTTTTTTTTCACTGCTTAATCATGGAATTAACTCTCCAAAACAGTAGAGAGCTCCATTTATTTGGCAGTTATGCAGCTGGGGAAAGGGGATGTTGGGGATTCATCCTTTGAGAGCCCCAGAGGGTAAAAAGTAGGGAAGTATTGAAGAACAACCACATGTGTCACGGAAAATTAACACCCTCCATTAATCCAAGGCTCTAGCTATATCCTGGATGTGCTTCTATCTTATTCCTAGCAGATAATTTCCAACTGATCATACTTGTCATCTTGTACACTTGTATTGGCAGCATTCCCCTTAATGCACAGTTAACCACAGATGGCAGGACTCCAGCTTCAGATGCAAGATTTCGAGATGTAACATATAAATAAACCTTCAAGTACCCTAAAGCAGAGCTGTGAAAACTTGTTAGTGCTACTTTATGTATTTAGCGTGAAAGGCAGTGCCATTCTAAATAAGGATGCAGGGAAGGACAACATGATTGTACATGGAAGCAACAAGTCTTTTCTGCACGTGATTTAACTCTGTATTTAATCACAGTGACACCAACCTCAACTTTCTCATCATCCGTCAGTAAAAAGATTATGATTCATATATATAAAAATAAACTTTTCAGATAAACTACTTGCCTTTTTTTTTTTTTTCTTTTTAAGAACGTTTCTTATCAAAAATAATCACTCGGTGAGTCCAAAACCAATAAGAGTAAAAAAAAATAAAAATCAGAGTACACTACCTAAACATAAAAAAACCTAGATGAGATACTTGCCTTTACAGCAAAGGAAAAAGCAATAGTAAAATGTTTTCTTCTGGGAATACCAAACCCTCTCACTTAAATAAAAGAACCAAAACATTGTCCCTTATACATGAAATTCAATTAGGCTGCTACACAGGGCTCCCTTTAGAACTCTGAAGATAAGAAGATTCCCATCTGCTCTTACTGTTACGTTACTTAAAAATCTGCATTTCATTTTCTTCCTTGGAAAACAACATCACAAATTAGAATAAAATGTGCTTATATTAAAGATTTTGCATTTATGTTTCACAGTAAGGAAAAGAATCAACCAGCTCACTGCTGAGCAAAGACAGAGCAATGGACAACGAGTTCAGTTTGCAAAACAAACAGGAAATATTTGACCCTGATTCAAGCTAAAGGGAAGGAAGCAATTCCACAGGCAGGGAAACAAGGACCAGCCAGGTCCTGGCAGTACAGTGGAGCCCCAGCAGAGTGGACAAGGGGAAACATTGCTCTCATTTTTAAAAGGAGGGAAAGGAGAGCCCTGGGAACCACTGACCTGTCAGCCTCACCTGTGAGGGTGCCCAGAGCAGCTGTGGCTGCTCCTTCATCCCTGGAAATGTCCAAGGCCAGGCTGGACAGGGCTCAGAGCACCCTGGGACAGTGGAAGGTGTCCCAGCCCATGGCAGAGGGTTGGAACAGAGTGATCTTTAAGATCCTTTCCATTCCAGGCCATTCTATGAGTCTGTGATTATCTATTACAACCCTTTATCAATTAAAAAAAAAAAAAAATCAGAACAAACAATTTCAAATTAAACTACAAGCAACAAAAAGAAGCTGTGTGAGTATACAGAAGTGAAAGTTCTGGACAGCACAAATCACCAAATCACTTTTTGCAGCTTTCTCAGTCTCCCTTTTACTCTCTCTCACCAGTTCCACCTTGGAGTCAAGCAGTTTAGTTCCTGGGAGATTTTCTTACAATTAAGAGGGAAGAAATTAAGGTTTGTTTTGTTTTTTTTTTTTTAAAGAGAGTTGAGCATTAACAAATCTAGGAGCTGCTAGAGAGAAACTGATATCCTGGTATAGAGGCTGACTGAAAACCACCAGGAGTTGTCAAGCACATGCACAGGTTACAAGAACACTGCTTCAGCTGCAGAAAAATCTGTGAGATTTGTGCCCCAAACCACCTTCCAGGTGGGATATTCATGGTCTTGCATGTTCAACAATGAATGGCAGCAATGTGTAAAGTGCAGCATCAGTAGGGGATCTGGTCAGAAAAGACCTTGCTCTCTGATACGGAAAACTCGAGGTGTGCACTTAGCAGCATGAATAAAATACAGAATTTGTAGCTTTTTAAAATATTTTCTTAAAGTATGAGAGGCAATTAGCTCAGTCTCAGTGCCATGGAGCCTTTCCACGTTCTTGTTCTTAAACCTGCCCTACCCTGCAGGCAGTCATTATCTTATGACTGCCTCTTTTGCACACTTGTGGTTGATTCTGGTGGATTGAGAATGTACCAGTCACACTGCTGTTAATTTATTCGTCCTGTTTGGTTGGATCATAGATCAGCATCATTGGTGCCCTGCCAGGCAGCAGAAGAGCAACAATATCTGGCAACTAAAGAGGTTTAAAATAATTGGTGGCAATACACCAGCTCCAAAATGACTGAAGGTCTGCCTCCTGTTCAGTTGTCAAATGAAATGTTATCTTAATTATAGGGTCTAGGTTTTTCTCTGAGCATAGTAAGATTTTTTTTTCCTCCTTTTTCTGTACAGCCACTGAATCCCAACTGTTACAGGATTACCTTTTCATATCTTAACACTCCAGTCAGCACACAGTCACAGAGAAGCTGCCACTTGAGAAAAGGAAGCACAGGAAGGATCATTTCCAGAGGTAAACAACATAATGAGCTCCAACTCTGCGAGCGGCGCGGGGAATGCTCCCATGAACTGAGAATATTGGTGTCCTCTCCTTTCTATGCATCATTTCGGTTTAGATAATTGCCAGATTTGTAATTAAAGTCAGCTCTGAACACAAAAAAAAAAAAAAAAAAAAAAAAAAAGAAAAAAAAAAGTAAAAAGTTGTACATTGTAGTGTTTCATGAATAAAGCAGGACACTGAACTAGTCCAGGTGTTTCATTCCAATTTCCCCCATCACCAGCCTTGCATCACTTCCCCTTTCCTGGTGCCCACAGACACACTCGAGATCCCCACCATGTGCATCAGAATAGAGAAGAGAATGAGAGTGGATGGGAGTAGAGGATGTGCAGAATCAGAGGAGATGGAAGGGAGGAATTTTCCAAGTGGTAACACATTCATGGGAGGATTTCAATCACAGACCTCCTGTGCTGCCTCTCACATATTTTCCTACGGCTTAAACTGTCAGGAATTCATAAAGGAAATGTATGTATTCTCTCAGCTTTGTTTCCTCTATGAAAAATCAGCTTCCTATGACCAGGACTGCCAGAGCTGTGAGGTTTCAGATACTTCTAGTGTTTCTCTTTAGTCAATCTGAGTATTAGGGATATCCCTCAGGCTTGAATATCTCCTACAGCAGTAAGTCAAAACTATTATTACCAGGGTAAAAACATTGCTGCATGCAAATTATTTCAGTCTAACTTGTGTTAACATCATAAAAAAACACTTCTATAATTAATGTTTCTCTTCTATATTTCATAATGCAGTGTTGTTTGGGGTAGGATGAGAGAATGTTGGCAAGATGGAATAAAAGTAGCAAATCAGACGTCTCAATACAGAAGGGTTAAAGGGAGTTCCTGTCACAAAAGGTTACTCAAAATCATTATTGAAAGTAGTAATTAAAAATGCATTCTGTTATTTTATTCCATTAATCGTGGACACTCAGCAGAACTACAAATCCCAAAGTATTGCCAAACCAACCTTGTGTAGACTAAGACCCACAGAACTTTAGTTTCTGCTCACAAATGGAAAAAGTACAAGGAAAAAAGGATTCTCTGAGACCAAACAGATCCTCTGTAATTGTATTACTGAATCAACAGCACAGTACAACAAAAGAGATTTATAGATGAATTATAAAGTCTCTTGGCCTTCCCACATCTCAGAAAAGCACACCTAAGGCTTGACTTTTATAAAAATCACAATGTTTTGATGGAAATAGCTAGAACCTCAACGGAGGATGACTTCTCCCTCATCTTGCAGCCCCTGACATACTATTGTGTCCATATATAAAATGCTGATACTCCATTAATCCCTTTAAATTCACTCTTATAACACCAAGTGATTTCTACAGCATTTTCTATCACGGAATGCTCATCCCTTATGTGCTGGGCTGTTTTCTTGCAAAATGCTACATTTTTAGTATCTCCATGGGCAATGAGAAAGCAAATTGCATCACCTGAGGGGCAGTAGGCTCTGTGCTCCACTGCCAAAATAGTGAGCAGTCACACACACTTATGAGATACATTCTTCCTGTTTCTCCCTGGTTCTCCCTTCTTGAGGGTAAAAAAAAAAAAATAAATAAATTAACAAAAAATGCCAGATTCTGCAGCCTGCAAAAATTGCTTTTTCAAACTTCAATTCATGTTATCTTTTCAGTTCTTGGAGTAAGGATCCCCTCTCTCACAGGGTAAGGAATGTCCAAGCACATCACATCGCCACAGCAGCACGTAACCCCAAGAAATGAAAAGTAAATGTCATGTCACACCCCTACAAAAGATGTAGGTTTTTTTGTTGTTTTTTTTTTTCTGGTGGTAAATCCAGATAAGGAATTTAACAGCCTAATTCATAAACACAGAGGAATGTTTAGTACCTTTAGCAGCTGAAAATGCAATAAGAATACAATCCCTCTAAGAAAACCAGTTTTCACTATGACACACAACAAGCCCTGTGTGGTGACATTTATCTGCAGGCTTCCTCCTGCTCCCACACGTGTGCCACAGCTCCTGTGAAAGCACTGATGTTTTGGGAAGGCTGAGCTGGAGCAGAGACTGGGCAGAGCTGGAGAATAAAGCAGATATTTATTGAAAGGCCTCCAGGATACACCTTGGGCAGGACAGGAGCCTGGCCAGGGCTGCACCCAAGGTGGACCCAAAATGGGCACAAAATGCACAAAGGGTCACCAGGTCTCACACTTTGATCAGTTTGGCTCCATTTGCACATTGGGGTTGAATTGTCCCATTCCAGCTGCAGGCTGTGAGGTCCCATCCTTCTTGTTCCTCCCTCCAGCCACCCTTGGTTGTGCTTTGGGCTGAAAGTTGTCCTTGGTGTGCAGCAGGAACAGGATTTGTTTTGTGTCCCTGCTGTGTGCAGAGCTGAGTGAGCCTGAATGTGAGGCTGAGAGCTGCACCCCTGGGCAGCACAGAGCCTGAAATACAGGAAAGATAAAACTCAAGGCAGCAGCATTAGACCTGGTAAATGGGTCATGCCTTGCCTTGGATGCTCAGGGACATGGAGCATCCTCAGGGCCCTGCACAGGTACAGCAGCAGGCAGGTGTGAGCAGCTGACCTGGGGGAATCCATCCTCACCCACAAGCTGTCCTTGTTTCAGGGCAGAACACTCCAGCTGCCCCCTCAGAGCAGGTTAGTGCCCAGCCCTCCAATCTTTCTTAGCACAAATCTCACATTGAACACACACAGAAATGGAAGGGAAAAGCACAGATGCTGGAAGTCTCTGTTATTTTATGAGCCTTCTACAAGACTCCCTCTCAGAAGCACCCACTGTACTGTGCTTCCCTCCTCTTCTTGTTCTGCAATATTTCCCATGATCTAATAAGTGAGAAAAGGAACACTAAACTTCAAAAAGTGAACTGTTTCAATCTGTATCTTACAGTCTTACCCTCACAGCTTATTAGTCATTAAAAAAATTACTGGATTATCTTCACCACAGTGCAGAATTTTACCATGTGGAAGTAACTCTGCTGGGTGCTGCACCTTTATTTGGACTGAAACCTGAAATAACTTTGAGACAGCTGCTCTACAGCCCATTAAGTCCATCTTTTGCCAAAGAATTAGGCTTCATTCCTAGACTCCAGACTCAAATTGGAATTTGTGTTTTCTTTGCTTAATGCTAAAATCAATAAAATAATCTGTCTCCAAAATGAGATTCGTTAAAATGGAAAAAAAGAGGCTTTCTATAGAAAATCTTTTACATGATAACTCTAATAAACAGATATCCAATCTAAATTACACCAGTAGGACTTGAGCAGACTATGGCTGAACTACAGCAAAATAAAATCTAGAAGCCTGAAAATTAAAGGACTGAGGAAATACTGTTAAATACTTGTCTGCAGTGAAATGTGGCCAGAATTCATTCATAAGTTGTGTACCTATTCTGAGCTCCACAGAGGAAAATCTGGTACACACGAGGTCACCAAAGGCCTTCACTCAAGTAAAACTTAATTTTGCAGCTCAGAAATGGCAAGGGGAAAGAATGACTTGCTGGGGAAAAAGATTATACATTCTTTGAGTTGAAGAAGCAATTAATTATTGGGAACATTGTGTTAAAAAAAAAAAAAAAAGAGTACTTTTCATCCTTAAGTTCAGTTGAAATGCATTGTGTGTCCTCCCTTCATACTTGGAAGGAGCCCCAATTGCTTTGAAGTTCATCAGCCTAATGAGGAAGTCCATATAGCTCAGGCAACTGCTGCATACTTAGCAGCTCTTGAGGAGGAGAACCATTTATAAACTTAAGGGGATGGTTACTCAGGCACAAACACAAATTCACTTCCTAGCCCTGCTGCTGACATGACTCATTGGACTGGGTTTTGATATAACATGGAAAGACACTACTGAAGTGTTTTGTTTTAATTCTCTGCAGCAGAGAACATGGATCTATCGACAGCAAAAGCAGAGCCACAGCTTTCATCACAGAGTTTTGCAGTCTTGGCATCAGATGTGTGCAATTACTGCACCATCTGAAGGCTTTAAGGATTTCAACACCACTCTAGCAGCCTGAATAAATGACTTCGTTTTTTTAAGTGATCTTCCAATGGTTTAATAACAAATAAGGAATATTTACTGTATTTTACTTCTAACCTTGTACAGGATTTAATCTTCTTTTGAGTGCCATAAGCTTGCACAAAGTCTCATGACTGAAAAAACAGTAAAAGTGGCATTTTCTATTGGTACTGAAGCACACTGTATTTAGTGTCTACATCTGGGAAGATGTAGATATTAAACACAGTTTAATATAAACCTGTAAACCACTTACTCCCTTACATTCTAAATTTCAGTTTCTAACCACAAATTGCAAGAAGCACTTTATTTACACCACGAGTAAAGTCATGAATCTGGATCACACGATGAGAAACACAAATGCCTGCGTGCTGCACACTTTGTGAAGCATTTCTGCTGCCTGCATATTCACACATCCTCATTGCTTGGTTTCTCTGCGCTCCTAATTACACTGCAGATAAATTTCTTAGGAGAAAAAGAATTTGGAAGGAACAGACCTCTCAGAGACAAGGGCAACAATTAAGCTGGAAATGCCTGCTTTTTCTTCAGCATAAACTGAAGCATCATTATGCAAGTGATGTTGCTGCCATACCATTCCATTGTCTGAGTGCCAGCACAGAGGGTTTCTGTTCCCTTTGGATGGAGGTACCCAAGTCAATCCAGGCTGTGCCAGCATGGAAAAATCTGATGTTGCCCAGCAATTGTGGATGCAAATATAAATAACAGAAAATCAGAAATGGGGTATTTATAGATGTGCATGCTTCCTGAATGCCCACGATTATCTGGAAGTAAAGACTAGCAGAGTTATCCCAAAATGCATTTACAGGGTGAAATTCCTTGCTGGGAACTTCAGAGGCTGTTGTGTTTCTGCTTCCTACAGTGCACATAAAACTTAACTCTGAAATTTGCAGACCATGAAAAAAAGGAAGCTAAAATAAGATACTTCAGAGTGAGGTAAATCCAGAGTATAAAAGGGCAAAGAAGGGCATGTGATAAAATGCCACCCCAACTGCAGATGAAGATTATCAATAAAAAAATAAAAATAAGTATTAAATGTTTTCAAAATAACTTCAGCTTCACTCTTTTGATCTGGAATGGCTACTCTCCATATTACAATATAAAGCTCCTAAGATAGAGTCATACACTTCACAAATGAGTGAGGGAGTGAATACCAACTGCCTTGTATTTTTCTATGTATTCCAACTGTTTTCTTATTTTTATGTGTAAGCATTAGGTGCTTGGAACGATGCTAAACACATTAATGGATGCTGTCAGGCTCCACAGCAAACTGTAGGAACTTTTAACAAATCCGTAGAACTTTTAAGCTTGCCTTGTCCTCAATTTGCATGTTAAGCATGTAATTAAGTCCCAGCATTCCACAGATGCCACCATGTAAAACAACGAGGGGAAATAAAAGGGGAGGGGAAAACAAGGGAATTTAATTTTTACATACACGGATAAACTGAGGGCAAACATGGCCACGAAAGCACATTAGGAGAGAGCAAAAGCAGAGGGAATTAAAGTAAAGAACACCATCTGGGAATCCTGGATGGTGTCACGGCTCTGTCCCCTTCATCCAGCTGGCAAGGGGCTGGGGCATGGTGCAGCTAGCCCTGCTAATGTATCTGAGCAGCTCAGCCAGCTCTGGGCTGCCCAGAAATCTTCGTGTCTGGCTGCAGCAGGAATGAGGGCACTGGCACTTTTATGTGGCAAAAACGCCGTTCCTGGGATTCAGGATCACTTCAGTCAGCATCAGATCAAGCCCTGAAGTTAACTGGCTCAACAACACCCATCATTTTGAATTAACTTCTCTTTGGATTGGTCACTTCTTTTAAGGACTAAATTCCTAAGGGAGTAAATTGAAGGAGGAAAGGAGAATGATTTTTCGTATTTGCCACTGCAGAGAAAAAGTCTTTAAGCTCTTCTCTGTGTCCATTACATTCAGAGTAGTCATAAGGTAATTAAAGCACAGTGAGGAGAATTTATATTGGATTTGGCCACATTTTCTACTTAGGGCAGTGAACATTGACAGAAGTCACCAGGGACACTGTGATACCCAGCACTGTATGGTTTCAATAGCACGTTGGAGGACTTGAGAGAGAAAGCTTTAGACACAGTCCATTCTGATTCAGGAAAAGGTGATGGATGGAATGGTTGGAATAGCATAAGCTCCCAGAAACACTCCTGACTCAAATTCTCATGACTGTGACCTCCTGGAGTAAACAAAAATGGTGGATATTTGGTGAGATGACTACATCTTCCACATCCAACACACAAAAATACCACCCCTTTATGAGTGCAAGTTTCAGCAATTTAAGTTATAATGCAGCTGTCTTCATTCTTCAGTAATATTTTTCTGTTCCTCTTCCTAATTATCTCTTAGAATAATTACCATGTCATGGCTTGCAGTCTTTCTTCAGTGGTAATCAGTGGTAATTTGTCTGAGAAAAAGACAGCAAGTTCAAATTTTCCAAAGATCTGAGGACTAGGATGACCCCCTCCAGAGAAAACAGCATCATAGGATGGTCTTGCATCCAAAGTGATTCTTAAAAGTGGCCACAGTTAAACTGTTAGCATTCCAAACATGATAACAGACTGCCAGAGAGTCCATGGCTCTGCCTGAGTGTTTTGCCAAGTCAGGATGGTGCTGTTGCTAACAGCTGCCAGGGCTGAGGGAGGTTGATGCTGTGTTCATAGAAAACTACCTTTTGCATTTCTTCTTTTCTGCACTGCCCTTGCACCCAGGAACAGGGACATAACCAGGCAGCTGGCATTAAAGAGGTGGAGCTGTGGGCCTTTGTGCTCAGCCTGTGCTGACCAAGATCAAACCAGCTCATAAACAAGAGGAGAATTTTTCCTCTCCTGTGTTTCAGGACAGTTCACAGCAGACAGGTGTCAGCCAGGAGTTCTTTCTCACACTGAAACATGCCCTGTAGAAGTTGTACCCTTCTGTCCATCACATTTCATAGTGTTCAGCTATGGCCCAAGAAAATGTATATGCAACCTGAATATGCCAAAAAAAAAAAAAAAAAAAAATCCTCCTGAGAAATAGGTAATTTCATTAACTGTTCCTGAAATAGAATGTGCAGGTATAACTGAACAAGCAGCTTTTCCCAGAGAGAAATCAAGAACCATTGCCAAATGATACGTCAATGGATATGATCAGGAACAATGGTAATAGCATACAATTGTCACCATTTAAAAGTTACCTGGTGCCAAATGCTATTAAAATTCTTTTTAAAACCTCACTTTAATACAGATGTTAATATGCAAGATATGTTGGCACCATTTAACAAACTTCCAGTTGGAGGTTGTCAAGAGTGTCAAGGATCAAACAGAGGTTAGTGCAAATTCCAGGCTGTCAAGAAATACCTGACAGAGAATAAAGAGTGAAATTCTGCAATCCATTTTAATTTGACATTGATGGTTTTTGCCTTGGAAAGAACTAAAGTCTGTGAGATTTGCTCTGGGAGGTAACAGTAAGGTATTGAGGGCTAGAAACAGAAAATGCAGAAGGTATTTGGGCATTGTGCTCCCAACTACCAAATAAGGGTATTTGCAGACCCTTATAAATGCAAGAACAAGAGCAAAATAAAACAAAAAGAAGTGGATTGTGGGGGAAAAAAAATGCTGGATGGAAAGATGGGAATGAACACTGGCTGCAAATGAACATAGCTACAATGGTACCAACTTTACTGCCAGGAAATAAATTTTGTTTATGACCCTCAACTACACAATACCCCATAAGCAGCAGTCCCCATGTGCCTTCCCCACTGGGCAGGATTATTAATCCTGTTTCAAAACAGAGGCACCTAGGGAAGATGGAACTGAGGCACGTTCTAAGTGTATGCAATTGGATCTTTATCCAACCATGTCACCCTTTCACTGTGTTAGCTCAGGAAAGTCAAGCAGGCAACTCATACCCACCAGCCCACTGAACTAAAATATCTTCCCTTTATTCTGCCTATAAATAACAAGAGTTTTATACAGTAGAGATTGTAATTTATTTTTTTTTTTTTCTTCAGCTTAAAACTGATTCTAGATTGTTACTTTAAGACAGCACAGTCAGCTCAAGATGTCATTGGCACCAGGCCACTCAGAGATATTCAAACCTCCCATGGGCTGCTTTGGCACATGTACAGTACACAGTGTTTTTGTTCAGTAAGTTCTGAGCACAAAAAAAAATGTAAAATTGAGGTGCTTCAGAGTATNNNNAGGGGTGTGCAAAATATTAAAAATAAAAAAAAAAAAAAAAAAAAAAAAAAAAAAGGTTCTAAGCAGCTAATTCAAATAACTTCAGGATTAGAAAATTTATCTCTCCCAGTGCTGAAGTGGTGGAATGAGCAATAGCTCATAAAGTAAAAGTGGTGCTGGAATCCATTCATTCCCTGATGACCTTGTATTGGCATTGAACTTCAGCTGGCGCTGAAATGCAGAAGGGAACCAACAGTGCTTACTGATGAAAGACATAATGAGTGCAACCTGCTTTCTGGAATATTTTGTACCTTGTGCAAATGTTTTGATTTTCTGATATCTCATTAATTCTCTTGCTTCTCTGTTAGTGAAAAAAAAGTCTAATTTTTAATAATTTTAGCAGCTTCTCATGTTAAAGTTTCAAAAATTATCATGATCCTGATATAAATTCCACAGCCATTAAGCTGTCAATATCCAAAAAAAACTAATTTAAAACTACAGAACTCATTTTGACCTGCAACACAGTGGAAACTTATTACAATAGATAAAAAAAAAAATTATGCCTTGAAAACTTCATCTGTTTTGTAGCCTACTGTAGCTGAAATAGACTTATACTAAAAAAAAATTAATGCATTCAAACTAAAATTTAAGTGGCCCATTCTCATTTGCTGCCTGGGGTATTAGATTTTTTTTTTTTTTTCCTTTTTAGAGTTCAATTACATTTTTAAAATACTGTTTGTTTTCTTCCACTGATATAATGGAATGGGGATAAAGATCACCTAACATTCCAGCCAGAGGGGTCTTTTAACATTTATGAGATGAAGAGCACATAGATGACAGCAAGAAGGAAAAGATGGCTTTTTGTACTGCCACGAAACATGCTGAATGTATGACTAAGAAGTTGTTAAAAGGCAAAGAAAAATGGTTGAAGCAAATTGGGTTTGAGTCCAGGTGAGTATGTTTCACTATGTTTCATCCTTATTATCTTTGGAAATAGGAAAAAATATCCTGAGCACTGAAAACTCAGATAACAAATGCTGCTGAACAGGAAGATAATCTCTAAGTTGTTGTCCATTAATCCAATAGGGTCTGTTCCCACATACTCAGCCAAACCTGGTTCACAATACAGTTCACTGTGTCAGGAGAATGACAGAAGGGATTCATTTTACTGGTTCTACCAAATGTGGGTCAACATGCCTGTTAACCAATTTACTGATCTGAAATGTTACATCACTAAGATTGTACATAACCACACAGAACTCTGCTGCTTTTCAGTTATGCCAAGGTGAGAAATACATCAAACTGGTTATTGGTCATGCAGGTAATGGGCAGCAAAAGACAATAGTCCTGCTCAGTGTCCTTTGTTACCAATTTTCTATTTTTATTTGAATAGAGGACAGCTTTGTGAGCTGAACGTAGATATAAACACTTGAAACCTTCAGTACTGTGCTAATTTTGTCTTAATGTCTGTTTAAAATGTAGTTGCTGATCATGGTCTGTCATAAAACCCACCAAGGAAACTAAAATTTAAAACTAGATACTGGTTTTCAGCATGGAACAGAGCTATCAGTTAAAAAAGAAAAAAAAAAGTTCAGGGTCTATCCTGAAGTGCAAACTCTCCCCTCTTCCTAATCTTTCAAAGTACAAGTCAGAATTAAAATTATATTAATTTCCTGCTTAACAGTCAATTTTTCTGCTGGTATTCCATTTCTGGTGTAAATATTCCTCAATTTTAANCCTGCTTAACAGTCAATTTTTCTGTCTGGTGTAAATATTCCTCAATTGTATCCACACCTAGCCCAATAAGGTATAAAAAGATATTCAGAATTTCCTGAACATCTTGGCAGGTGTAAGAATACAGGTGACTGGTTTTTTTTAATTGCAAGCCTGGTCAGTGCTTGTAGTATCATCTGGCCTGGAATATCAAGTCATGGAAATATTGAAATTTCTCATTGTCCTTTAGAAACTTGTACCTATTAAAGTCACTTCTCCATTGACTTTATTCATGAAACCTAAAAAAAAATGTGGGGGGTATTTCTCTGTCACATTGTTTTCTTTCACCCTGTATCAAAAAAATAGGTGCAAATGATTATTTTTTGCACAACCTGGACATCCACTTAAATTCTTAACAAATTACGTCTGTGTCATTTCTGAGTGCCAGAATCCCTTTCCTGTATGCACGACACCCCAAAGGTAAATTGTTTATTCCAATTTCTACTCTTAATAAATATTTTCCATCTTAATGTAATTGCATGTGAACTGGAATGGAGCTCAGATCCTTTTCTTGTGAATGCCACAAAAAAAACTCAAGATGCCCATTGATTTCTGTCCCTCTCCCAACAGGATCAAAGTTATCAGTTCATTTATAAAAGATGCTTTAGTTTTCAAGTCATGCGGGCCAAGTCAAAAATTTTTTTAACTTGCCTTTTAAATTCCAAGTTTAACACAGAAACTTCTGATGCACACTGGGGCTTTTCACTTTTCAAAGGCTGAACGTGGCAAAATACAGAGTGCAAAGTGCAACAGTGGGATCCTACAACTGAAAGAACACAGTAAATCTGTTTCACCTGTAAGTAGTGTTTCATTTAAACACTTAGTCCACTTGAAGATGCAGAAAGAGCATGATATTAAAATGTTTATGTTAATGTATTTTGCCTGATAACCCTGTTTATGTTTGTTTACAGTTCAGCAGCACGTTAGCAGCAAAGCAGAATCAACATCATAAAGTAATGGTGGGACTCGACTGCCTTAACACAAATAAAATTCATTTCACACCACACTGAATTTATATTAAAATCTCTCAGTGATTTTGAGAAGAGCACACGCACAGCACACAATTAGAAAAGGCAGAATAGGTCCTAAATGATCTCCGTGAGTCCTTTATGCCTTACCCACCTTACTGCATTACACCAATAAACTGTTAGAATAATCGTGCTGCTGCCGAGGCTCCCATTGCCTTTAATAAGTTTTCCATTTACAAAGCAAGAGCAGACTCATGCAGGCAGGTAGAGGGTAAAAGCAGAATCCTTAATGGAAAGTGTCAGCTCTGAAGGAGCAGAGCTATTTCTGGGTCCACCAGGAAAACCAGTCCTGCAATGGCCAAAACACAATAATTAATGTCATCATCCAAAAGCCAACTGGCAGGAGAAGTTCAAGAAGCTTTGCCTCTTAATAAAAACCTCATTAGCTTGATTTGGCTTCTGTGATGTTATTTTCACAATTCCTGTCTTCAGTCATTGTTCTTCCCCTGCATTCTCTGGGTTACTCACAATTACAGTTCCACTGTGAGACCTCAACAGAAATAAGGAAGCTCTTGCATTTTAGGGACAGTACAGAGGCTTTTCTACTAATTCAGTCCTTGACTGACAAAGTTATTATATCATTTGTATGGAACATTATATCATTTGTGTGAATATCTCCAAAGAACCACAGAACCACAGCACCAACTAGACTGTTTGATCATTAGGAAATGTCAAAGTGATTTGGGGTGCTTATACTGCTGTGTCAAAAGCCTGGGACCAAAATTTATCACAAAGCCTGGTTCAGTTTTGCAAGGAAAAGGTCAGAATGGGCTCACTGTCACACCAGACCCAGCCTCAGCTCCCTGCCATGCTTTGGATGCCATCGCACGGCTTTGTAGTGCAAAATGAAATAACTGCATTAGTAGCTGCCTCCTGAAAAGGAGCTTAGCCCTTTCCAAAGCCAAAAACCAATTAGCTAACACCTACCACAGAAATGAGTTTGAAGAAAAATCACTCAAGACGTTAAAATATAAAGCAAAATTTGGGAACTTGATGATCAAAGATGCCATTTTCAGCACATCACCTTCACACTCCATGCTTGCTGTCCCAGTTCCTTGCACTGGATTTGTGGCCTTTGTCCAGATGAGATAGGAGATGTCCAAATTTCTGTCTGCAGAACTGCAGAGACCCAAGGGGAAGCAAGGAATGCAGCCCTGGCCTGGTGCAATCCAGACTCCAAGGAGCAATCACCAGGGCAACAGCATCTGCTGCATCCTTCAGGGCAGCAGCTTCCCTGGAATGAAGGGACACAGCATAATTTATCTGACTCACAGGTATTTATATCTGTTCATTGCCCACCAGAGTCCACATCCTGTTTTTATTATGGAAAATAATGGAGGGTAAAACACAGTCACTGGTAAAAAAAAAAAAAAAATAAATCCAAACTTGGCATTTGAGCTAAAATATCAGATGAAGTGGTATACATGAAAAAACTGTTTGCAAGTCCTTAGAAACAATATTTCCTATTGCAATTAATGACTTCTGCCCTGAATGATTTAATGTGGTTTGATCTGTACCCAGGAACTCCTGAGACAAACAAAAATACTGACTTGCAAATCACCTATAGACACAGTTAATGAATTCCAAAAGTTCCTGTTATTGAGTTTACCAACTTTCAGACTATTAAGTAAACATTCAAGTAATTTTTTTTCTTTAAACTATAGTTTGTGAGCTAATGTTTGTCCTTGACATCACCATTTTGGACAGTTCTAATCACAGCTCAGACACCAATCCTTCATTTCCCTTAATTAATTACTCACCCTCTGCTGCCACGCTTTTAAATGTGTGTAAACATCTGGTTTGACAATAATTTTCATAACAGTTATTTTATTAGAAATATCTTTTTTTTTCCTCCATAATCCCCTAATTTCTTTTGCAAAAGTCTCTCAAAAAAAAAAGAATTTTACCGGTATCAAGGCAATAATTGGAGTTTTTTGGAAGCATTTAACTTGTTAGTTAGTTTCAGTGCTCCTGAACATTATTCCTTGAGATTCAGGTCATCACACTGCTGCTCTCTGCTGTCCATAAGAAGAATCCACATGAAATTATCACAGACATGGCATTCATTTTAGGCTCTATAACAAACCTGTGTGCACTGCAAATTTTTCATTTCTAATTTTTTTTTTCTTTCTTGCACAAATCAAACCTAATTGTAGCTGGCAAGAAAATCCATGCAATTGCAAATGGCATGAGTTAAACATGAGAAGAATCAGAGGGTTTTTGCAAAGCAGCTGCACTCACACTCGAATTTTGTACAAACTATGAAACGTGCTCACCTTTAGTCCTTAATTCTTTATTTCTGCTTTGCCACGGCCTGATGAAAAATTCATTCAACAAATACTTTTCAGTATGTAACGAATGGATAATTAGGTCCAGAGTTCCACACTGCAATTGTTCTCTGCATGGGCTGACTTCAAAACAGTTCAGAGAGCACTGCTGTCACTTAACAGCAGTTTGCATATTTTCCATCATGACACGGCAGAAAATGAAACTTTTAAGAAGAGGAAATCCCTAAGCAGCTCAAAGATTTAACAATAAAAGATGGAAAACATTACCATTCTTGCAAGATTTTTAAATTGGGTGATTTGAAGTCCATTAGAACGAATACACTTCCAGGGCAGGAAATCTTCTAAAGGGAACAACCATTCACAGTAAGATTTTATATTGACCTGGGTTCTCCTACCTCCATTTTGAGAAGAATTGCTACGCAAGAAACAGAAAACAATTTTTGTCAACTGATGGCACAATCCATGATAGACGTAATTGTGTGAATACATGTAACCAGGTCAAAAACCTGTACCTGATGCAAATACAGCAACATTTGAGGACATAGGTTTAGCCTATAATCAGGAAAAGGATGCAACTGAAAACATGGAATTTTACAGGAAGTGGGCTTAGGTGTTCCCTCTCCTTATGGCTTTATTCTCCTGTGATTCAGTCAATGCTGCCCCTTTTCCTCTACCCATCAATTACCATTTCACTTCACTGGTACCACCCATGGCCTCTGAATAAAACCCTTCAGAATCCTGAAATTCTGACAGTTATTCCTTGTTATGTGTGCAACACCAAACAGGCACAGCTACGACAGAAGTTGTGAATCTATTTTTGCATGGGTACATCAGAGATATTCTGATTTAAAGTTTGGCTGGGAACACAGTGAGCCTATTTAGATTTTGGCCTCTTGCTCCAAAAATCCCTTCATCCATTTTATTTAGGCTGCTGCTTCTGTTCCAGTTCCTGATACGATGGGGAAAAGGGCCTCTGTAAATGCCTGAAAAATACACCATGGAAAACAAGTCACAAATACAAATTTTTCTGCATTCTGAGTTAACAATAGCAGCTGGATTGTCCCCAACACATGGATGGGATTAGCCAGTCTTCCAGGTGCTCATGGCTACAAGCAATAAACAAAACTGTCTTAATTACGATTTAACATAAATTAGGATTAGCATACCCAGGAAGGCTTAGTGGGTTATCAGCAGTGTGCATTTTACCCAAGCTAGCATTTCGTGTGCTCTCAGTTCTACCATCTGTTTATCTCCTCGTGTAGGTTGACTCTGACACAAAAGGATTTCATGACAGGTAAGGCTGGATTGATTAAATTCTGTATAGAATATAAACCTAAAAGAATTACCACACAAGCAGCCACGTACTTCATCCAGCATGTGGGATTTAGTTTTAATTAAACTGTTTATTTTCAGTTTAAATGCCTAAAAATGCCCTTACAGACATTGAAGAAAATGTTCCCCAAGCAGTGGTCAATACCTGTGACTATTTCAACAGAAACAATCTGTTCTCATTTTGGTTTTATGCAATGTTCTTATGAAACCTGGACTATTTTCACACTTGATATTCACAGCATGTACTTGTTCAAAGAACTCTATTCATAAGCAAAATATTAAGAAAAATTATAAATGGAATTTTCTAGTGTTCTTACACTCATAAATGACAAACCTAAAACACAAATATGCTTAATTATTGCTTGAATTTTTTTTTTCATTTAGCTTGTTTTTGAAGTCTTAATTCACTGAACATTTATTGTGGAAAACTATTTTGAGAGGTCTTAGAATATAAACTCGTGTCAACCCAGAGAAAAAACATCCTCAACATCCAAGCCCACCCAGTGGAGAAGAGCATGAAACATAAGGATTCCAAATCTGAAAATCGAAATCCCTATTTCTGACCCAAGACTCAGCTTTGGGTCACCAAAAAAACCCCATTCCCCACGCTAAGATCAGCAATTTACTTTTCAGTTTCCCCATTCTTGCCAGATTTAGGCAAAACATGATGCATGGCTTTGGCAGAGTTGTCATCCCCAGGCTGCTGACATTCTCACAGGAATATCAGCAACTCCAGCTCTCCTACAATGCAGAACTACAGAGGAGGACAGAAAGCAGTGGAGAAATCAGACCACACATTGCAATTCTACATTAGGGCTTGCACCTAAGATCTTGCACTTCAGGAACAAAAAACCCACACCTGCAAGGCTGGAATTAAAAGTCAATCTGAAAGTTTTTCTCTCCAGAGAGGTGTTATACAAATAAATCACATTTTAGAGCTCCTTCAGACGTTGAAAAATATTCCAGGAGATCGCCAAGAAAGAATTTGATGCCAGCAGAGTACTTCCCATGACAATACTCGAAAAAAAAAAATCCATGAAATTTATTGTGTGATAATTCTTCCATATTAGAAAACCGGGACAAATGTGTCGCGAAATCTCCGTGGAAGGAAACCATAAATAACTAAAAATCAATACCTAATTCTGGAAAATGCCTTCAACCCTCTCCTGGTGAAACCCCAGGTGGTAACTGAGCCCCACTCAGCCTCTCACTCACCCTGGGGGGCTGGGGAGTGAACAAAGTCAGAAAACTCGTGTGTCGCCCTGTTTTTTCAACCTTCTGATGATTTACTTTTTGTTTCTCCCAGATTTTCACATAACCTAGTATTATTGTAGCTGTTCTTTCACGTTTACATTCTTCTCATAAGGAGGAGACTGTTGATGGGCTGTTGGGTTGACCAGTGTGGTTGGAGAGGAAGATTTTCCTCCTCCAATCCATGGTCACTGCTGGAATTCTATAAATGTCGAGGTCTGTAAATAAACTGCCCCCTTTTTGCCTTGGATATCTCAGTGCCTGAGTGTCAGTGTCATTCTTTGTGTAGCCATGGTTCGTGCTGTGATGTTTGGGTTTCTCTGAAGCTCTTTCCCAGGCACTGTTCTG
>VWYO01002928.1:3524-17757 GCA_013400275.1 Rhadina sibilatrix | reverse complement strand
GGCAGGCAGGTGCTCAGCCATCCCCAGGACAGCAGGGCTGCATCACCTGCAGCAGTGACTTGGGGAGAGAAACACCATCCCTGCAAACGTCCCCCCTTCCTCCTCCTCCTCCTCCTCCCCAGCTCTGCCTGCTGAGCACGGTGCCACATGGGCTGGGACATCCCCTGGGTCACTTGGGCTCAGCTGTCCTGGCTGTGTCCCCTCCCAGCTCCCTGGGGAGCCTCTTGCTGGTGGGGTGGGTGAGGAGCCAAAAAAAAAGCCTTGGCTCTGGGTGAGAGCTGCTCAGTGAGAACAAATACAGCCCTGAATTATCAACAGAAATCCAACACACAGGCCCATACCAGCAACTATGGAGAAAATTTACCCTATCCCAGCTAAAAGCAGCACAAATATTCTTTGAAAAAATGTATTATCAGCATAATAAATAAACTTCAAAGGCAGTTTTCTATTAAAAAAAAAAATAGATGCTTTTATTACAAAGGGGACTTAAGGCAGTGTGGAGGTGAGGTCCTGGCAGCTGCAAGCCCTTACCTCCCATCACAAATTCTATTCCTGGAGAAAAAAATACTCTCCAGTTACCCCATTTTTGAAAACTGGTGCTTTACAGCTATTAAAAAAAAAATTGTTTGCCAGAAGATTTAGCATGCAAGGAAATACTCACGCAGAGCTTAAAATGTTTCCACCTCCTAGATTCTCCCCACACTGTCAGTGTGCCATGCAGCTCCCATTGCACTGATCCAGAGTTAAGAACCTGATTTTCAGGACACTGCTGGCACATTTGGGGCTAAACTGATGCAGTGGGGATTTCCACACTCTCTCTCCATCACCTGACCTTAGAGGTTTGTGAAAGGGGGTGGCAGAAGAGCAAAAAGAAATAAAGCAACAAAAAATAAAATTAATTAAAAAATAAATAAAATATAGAATAATTAAAATCATGCCTTTGTCTGTACATATATTTAAAAAAAATTAAAAAGAAAGAAAGGTCTGACTGAGAGGTGAGAAGTCCAGGAACTCCATGTCCACAATGTGTACAGGAGGGCTTGGTTTCCTTTCTCTTTTAAGAACAAATATAACCAAAGTAACTAGAGAGGAAACTGCTGAATTGCTTCTGCCAGACGTAATGAATTAATAGTTTGCTCTTCCCCCTTTGGATGCAGAATTAATTCTTGGCCTGTATTGGCATTTCTCTCACTGGAAAATTCAATTTGCATCATTAAAGCCCTGAGTCTATTACATTTGCAACTGACACAGATGGGCACCAGGAAAAAAACCCAAAACCTCTCCATAAATTTGGTAAATTTGTTAATATCGACGACTCTAAGTATTATTCAAAATTCTAATTAAACACCAATAAGCTGCTTTAGATAATGAAAATCTTACATTAACACCAACAGAGACAAAATTTTGATTAAGTTTAACCACATTTAACATGGAAGGAACTAACTGCTTTGCTGAATATAGATCCTCCTTCTTAATCCATGGGTTCAATGGTGACTCCATGGTTGATCTTACAGATCAGGGAACAAATATCTGCCACTGTCCAGACCCATTGCCTGTGACAACAGCAGCAAATACTCAAAAAAAAAAAAGATGCATAAATGGATACGCTCAGATGTGACACTCAATTTTGTCTTGATTTATATTAATGGTAAAAATATGAGTATTCAAACAAACAAAAAAAAAATCATTTCCTTAAATTACTGTGCAAATAAAAAGACTGTGGTAGCATTCTGTTAACACTGCCACGCAGCTCTGGTGGAAATCACTGCTTAACAATTTTCACCATAGCTAATAATTTTCTACGTCCCTTAATATAAATTTCAAAAGAATGGCTTTGTGTGAGAAGACACACAAAGAACAGGCAGAGCATGAATGATACATCTTGGGTACCTTGCACCAAATATAAAAATGTCTGGATGCAAAACAGATCTCCTAAAGAATTAACAGGCTGACATGAAGATAAGCCACCTACACTAAAAGCTGGAGTGGTTTTCAGCATGAGTGGGTGATATGAGGCTATCCAACATTTAATACAAGGCCACGTTTTTATTTACACCTGAAAAGAGCCAATTAAATTAATGTCCTGGAAACGACCACATGTAATAGCCCACTGTAAATCTTTATGCCTTCTTGCATGTATTTTAAAGACTTTTCTTCTTCTTTGTTCTTTCCAATGTCATAACAATGGTTTGTGCCTTTCCTCTCCCAGTTCAGATATTGGCTGCTCCTTCAGGACAGACAAAGGCATGATGATGAATAGTTTCAGCTATAATTTGAAATTGTCCATGCCCTTAAGAACATTTGTTCCAGCATAACATCAGGGAGTTGCTCTTCTCCCCTTCCCCCAAAATTTTCCCTTTCATGTGGCTGTTGAAAGAGTTAAAACAAAAATATGCAGAGCAGCATGTGCTAAATACCCACTGCAAATCCTCCCTAAACTCAAAACAAAAGACTTGGTGCAATAAAAACATGCACCACTTTACATGGAAAAAAACCCAGGTTTAATCCCTTGAGAACTGCCATCATTCCAGATTTACAGTTTAACTTTCTGGTTTGCTCACATTTATAGTCACCTTAGAAACTCTAGAATAAAATCTTTTAAAAAATTCTATCCCTTTGAAAGCAGAATATTTTACCTATATCAAAGAACAATATCAAAGATAATATCAAAGAACAGAACTACAAAAATTATTATTATTATTATTATTATTATTATTATTATTATTATTATTATTGAAAGTGATTGCAGTTTTCTGTGATTTTCAGTTCTTTAATCTAGTCATGTGGCTAATAAAAATTACAGTTTCTTGGGAAATTTACTAGCACTAAGTGCTAAAAACAAGGAAAGAAAGGTGCATACACACAGGGAGATTATCAGCAGAGGCAGCTTTGAATTTCCATTGAATTATTTTCCTCTGAAATAAGGAGCAGACTTCTAGAACTCTCATAACAACACTGACATAAAACACTGAACTGGTGGGACTCCCTGGTAGACTCAGGTTGGACACTGGTTGTTGCAATCCAACTCAATCAACAGCACTTATTAATGAAAAGGAAGGAAGGAAGGAAGGAAGGAAGGAAGGAAGGAAGGAAGGAAGGACGGCAGGCTGGCTTTGTAGTTCTTAGTCTCTTCCTGGANGGAAGGAAGGAAGGAAGGAATGCAGGAAGGAAGAAAGGAAGGAAGGAAGGAAGGAAGGAAGGAAGGAAGGAAGGAAGGAAGGAAGGAAGGAAGGAAGGAAGGAAGGCTTTTGAATGCACTATGCAGTGCTCCACAAAGCCTCAGTCCTCAGGTAGTTTTTTTCCTAAAGCTAGGTATTTTCTAGGTGAACTACCTATTTCCAGGTATTTTCCTAAACCCCACCAAAAACGCACAGTGTATTGCAGTAATGATGCACAGCAACAGCACAACTGAAAAACAGCTTTATAAGATGAAGATATAAAAACAGTCCCCCTACTCTGACCATCTCAAAAGGAGAAACACACCTTTGAGAAATCACCTCCATTTGCTGATGGCCACGCACCAGGGTGCCTGTCAGTGACAGCACAGAGCAGCCAGCTCCTCCACGTCGAGGTCTGTCCCCCGTGATGTCACAGAGCAGCCCCGTGAAGTGACAGGAAGATCCCTCCAGGGTGGCTGCTCATGAGATCACCCACAGACCTGGCCCAGCAGTGCCCCTGGCAGCCACCACCAGGCGTGGAGCACAAGCCCACCAGCGCAGGATGCAGAGCAGCTCCCGCTGGGGCAGGTCCCTGCAGCTCTCCCAGCATGGATGCTGTGGTGCTTAAGAAGAGGGGCTACAGCCTCGGGGACACCCTTGGAGAAGGCTCCTACGGCAAAGTGAAAGCTGCCTACAGCCACCGCCTGAAATGCAAGGTGGCCATCAAGATCATCGACAAGAAGAAAATTTCTCAGAACGTCCTGGAGAAGTTTCTCCCCAGGGAAATGCAGGCTCTGATGAACCTGCACCACCCCTCGATCATCGAGACCTACGAGATTTTTGAGACCTCCTCTGGGAAGGTGTACATCGTGATGGAGCTGGGGGAGAAGGGGAGCCTCCTGAACTACCTGACCAGCCAGGGCGCCATGGAGGAGAGCGTCGCTCGCAGCAAGTTCCAGCAGCTGGCTTCTGCCATCAAGCATTGCCACGACTTGGACTTTGCCCACAGGGACCTGAAATGTGACAACATCCTTCTCGACAACGACCTCAACTTCAAGCTGTCGGACTTTGGCTTTTCAAAACCCCTGGCTCGGGACGAGAGCGGGAAAACCGTCCTCAGCAGCACCTTCTGCGGGTCTCTGGCCTACTCGGCCCCCGAGCTGCTGGAGCACATCCCCTGTGACCCCAGGATTTCGGACATGTGGAGCCTGGGCATCATCCTGTATGCCATGCTTTACGCTTCGCAGCCCTTCGACAGCTCCAACGTCAAGGAGATGCTGCAGGTTCAGAAGCAGGGGAAGATCCCCTTCGTCAAGTCGAAGCGCCTCTCTGCAGAGTGCAAGAACCTGATCGCCCAGCTGCTCCACCCCGACGTGTCCCAGAGGCTGCGCATCGACGCCGTGCTGGGACACCCCTGGCTGCAGGCCCCAAAGCTCCCGCACAGCCTGCGAGCCTCAGGAGGGGGCGACCCCAAAGCCTGCGGCAGGAAAAGCTCGAGAAAAACCAGGATGTCGAGCTCCCTTGTGCGTAAGTGTAAGGAGTGGAGGAGGAGGTCAGACCCCCTGAAGGACAGTTCTGTTTAGCAGGGCCGGGGCGTTGGCCTCACCTGCGAAGTGCGTTAGTTTAAGCTCACATTAAAGAGAGCCTGTCTGAAATTTCCCTGTGGCAGTCGTGTCCCGCGCAGCGCACTGGGAGGAAGAGCCTTTAACACTGCCAAAGCCAGGGCTGTGAAAGACACGGGGAAAGAATGAGGGAGAGGAGTTTTAGCACACGTAAACAAACTGCAGAGGAGCACTTTGTGTGTGTGTTATTTGAGGGAAGAATGTATTTCAGACGTGACAGTGCAATTTTTTAAAAAATATATCTGAATATCGGACCCGGTGTAGTTTGTAGCAACTTATAACTATTTCAATACTCAGGCTCTGGGATCTGCCCAGACGTACTGCTTATGAGTATCAAAAAAATTAGCTGATTTTTCTCCTTCAAATTTGAGTCTTTCAACAATAAAATGTGCAATGGAAACCATTTCCCTACACTTGAAAATTAACAAGGATTACAAACCGGTTGTACCATAACAGAGGTTTTAAGTCAAAAGGAATGGGGGAAGAGTTTTCATTAATTAGCAAGGGAAATTTAAAAAAACACAGATCCAAACATCAGCTGCCTTTTAACTGAAACTTATTGGCTGAGCAAAAGACATGCATGAATAACAGATTTCTTTTTTCTATAACAAGAAATATTATGTTAGAAGTTAAAAAGTAAAGCATCTACCTTCAACGCTTTGGTTGTTTAGCCTAAAACATAAAAAATAAGGTTAATTATTTTATTTGCAAGTTAGTCCTAATCAAGGCTCGTTTTAAAAACCTGCAAAATAAGAAGTCTTCTGTCCCACTGGTGTAATACATTTACCTCTAGGTCCCCTAGGATTGATTCAACTGGATAAGTTATGCGAGCACACATTTACAAGCCAGCCACTTCCCGCAGAAAAAACATCAAAAAATGTCATGTGGGTAAAATCTGATCCCAGTGGAGACTTTGGGAGTTTTATTACTCAATTCTTTGGTACTCAAATAATTGCTTGTCACTAAAAGTAAAGCAAAACAAATATAATTTCATGGGTCTGCTTGGCCAGAGATGTTTGGCCAATTATCGACCTACGAGGATATCTCTCCAACACCTGAGAATGTCATCCACACAAAGGATGACCTACTCCTCATTTAGTAGTGCTTAGAAAGGGTCATGTTGAACTCTTTATGAAACAGAGAGAAAGTAAAGTTGAAGTGCCACCAAAAAGTAGCAAAGTGTCAAAAAATACTCTAACGTGCAGTTTGAGAAAATAAAAATCATGTTTATCCATTATTTCACCCACTACTCTTTACAGAAAATATGCTGTTCCCATCAAAATATTATGCTAAAATATCAAACATAAAATATTGCTATCGTCAAAGCCATCAAATTAAAAAAAAAAAAAAAACACACTTGCCATAATTAAAACTATTATTTCCATTTAGTAAGTGCGGACAACTAAATCTATTCTGGGGAAAAAAAAAACCAACCTCTTTGCTTAATAATGTAAGAGATTCTTTTTGATGCTAAGAAATCAAATGCACTCTGGAATAATTACAGACCTTACTCTGAATACTCTTCTGCCTCAGAGAGTGGATTAAAAGATGGATTGTACAAACAGTCATTCAGCAGAGCTCTTACTATCCTAAATAATCCAAGGAGAGACAAAGTCAGATCCAGCTGTAATTAACACTCATTGCTCGTGGCAGGAGAACATTAACGTGGCACATTTCCACTGCCACATGTTTAGAAGTCACAGCCATTGAAAAGGACAATTGGTCAAACAAAACGGAGCTTATGAATTCTTTGAGATAGCAATTCAGTAGAGAACTTAAAAACACAGCTCATTACTATTTCGTTTTCATTGATTTAACCTGGGACCAAAACACGGTCCTGAAAAGAAGGTGAAGCCATGGAAAATATATTTTTATTGTACTTTACCTTTGCCACTTACATGAAGTTTGCATTATCAGACACCAGACACGAGAGGAGACAATGTGATTGGAAATGATCCCATGGGATGTGCCACAAAGAAGGTGTGGCACCTCTTCCTGGTGTACTGGCAGCTCCTTAGACAGGATCAAGAGCCTCCACACTGCAATGCAAATCCATGCATTAATTACTACTGCTAAAGTTCAGGCAGTTCAGGCACATTCTTATTTCCAGCTGTGTGTCTGTGGCCAAAATATGTCTAAGTGCACAGCCAACATCAAAAGGCAGGACAGCCCTCTCACCCAGAGGCCTTTCCAGCTGAATTTATTGCAGATGTGAGCTACTCTCTTGTGAAAATTGTGTAAAAGAGATGCCTGACATGCATGTAAGGAGGGTGCACTTTGCAGTTCTGGTTTTACTTGGAAATTCAGTTTTATTCCATTCCTTTTAGTAAGACAGGACATGCCATTGAAAACAAACATATATAAGTCCAAAAAAACCTTCTAGAGAAAGACGATCTATGAACTGTATTGGTGAATATCACAACAATAAGCATACTAAAAATATAATTTCAGTTGAGTGCAGTAAGTGGGATGAAATGTGCCCTGCTATAACTCTGTCAAAATGCCATTGGGTTTACTTTAACTAAAAATCATAGAATCATATGTTTTCTAAGGCTGCAAAAGACCTCTAACCATTGAATCAACCATGAAATCAACACTGCCAGGTCCAGCACTGACCACGTCCCCAAGCACCTCATTCATGCAGTTTTTGAAATCTTCCAAGGATGGTGATCCCACCATTTCCCTGGGCAGCCCGATCCAATGCTTGAGCAACCTTTCTCCTGATATCCAGTCCAAACCTTCACTGGCACAACCTTCCTCTTGTCCCTGAGGGAAAAGACCAACCCCCCTGACTGCAGCCTCCTTTCAGGCACTTGGAGAGAGTGGTGAGGTCCCCCCAGGTCTCCTTTTTTCTCCAGCCTGAACAACCACAGTTAACTCAGGTGCTCCTTGTTTCTCTCAGCTTCTTTCTCCTCAGATTTCTCAGTACCATGTACCTGAAAATGGAGATTGTTGCAATCACTAATGTTTCAGATACAAAATTTAATTTGCACTTTCCTCCACGCATTAAAAGTGATTAAGTGAGTTTTAGAATCATCTTTTCCTTAGCCAGAAGTGCCCACACTTCCCTATCTTATATCGATGGCACTTGAAATTAATGGGTTTTATCTAACAGATACAGCAGTCATAATAAATGTTTAAGATAACTATTTAAATTTTGGCTGTATTAACATTATAATGTAAAGAATCCTAATTTTATTTGCCTCGATAAATCAAAGATTAAACTCACTCAGACATTTTGTCTTGCTTGCCCTTAGAATAGTTAAAGAAATTGACTTTAAGTATGAATAATATGTCTTCATTTTATGAGCTTTGTTCATTTCCATAGATTTAGTTTGAAAATAAAATTATTTCCAGTACTTACTGGAATGCTGATAATGAAACTATTGAATTGATAATTTTTTGTCTATATCTAAAAATCCCTTGAACTCATTTGGAGGGGTTGGATTCTTAAAGGAGAACCTGCCTCAATTTATGCTCCCTGCTATGGCACTCAGAGCCATGTGAACCATCATGAGCATTCCATCAAAAAATAAGGTTCAGATTGTTAAAATTCATCAAAAAGCCTCAGTACTATCCCTTGAAATACCACGCATAGTATTTTTTGAAGTATATTTCAAGACTGAACTTCACAATGAAATTTTGCAAGATTTCTTTCCAACTCCTCCAGGGGATTTTAGTTCACTGAGAATGGATTGTTTTGCTGGCACAGGTACTGTTTCCACAATGAAACCTTTAAATGTGATCACGACGGTCTCTGTACAGCCATTGGACGCATCTGGAAAACAAAAGTTTTCTAGATGTGCTCAATCTAGAAATTTTGGGCTNCCCTCCTGTCTTCTATCTATTTGAGGAGTTACAAAAAAAAAAAAAAAAAAAAAAAAAAAAAAAAAAAAACAAAAAAAAAAACACAAAAAAAAAAAAAAAAAAAAAAAAAAAAAAAAAAAAAAAAAAAAAAAAAAAAAAAAAAAAAAACCACCAACACTCCAGGGGATAAGTTTGCTGGTGGCACAAAAGGATCTGATTTGGTGGAACTGCTTGCAAACACTGTTTTGTGTTTGCACCACTTTGAGTGAGAACACAGTGTCCAGGACAGCACTTCCATATCCTGCAGTACCACAGCATTTTCCCCAAAGAGGCTTCATTTTGAGGTTTAATTTGCTGGTTGTGAGGTGTGTGTGCTCCCCCCCAACCCTGCCCTGCTCCATCCAGCTTCCTGGGGACTCTGGGGACAGATGGCTTCAGGGCAGCCAAGGGCTGTCTGCAGCAGTGACCCAGACGTCTTGCCACTGTGCAAACATCACCATCAGTCAAATCATTTTATTATAAACACTGGGCAGCCCACTGAGCTCTCCCACGCGGCAGTGGCTGCACTCCAGGAGCTCCCCCTGAGCAGGGACAGCTCTCAAGGTTACCCTCAAGGCTGAAATGTTCCTTGCCACAACAGATCCTCAGGAAGTGATCAATAGTGTCCCAAGCCCTTGAAATCAGCCAAGTGATGCAAAGGGTTGACTGTGCACATAAGCTGCTTTGGATATAAACCCCTGGCCAAGTCTGAGGCCAGGACTGGATCCAGCTGCAGTCTGAGGAGTCTAGAGGGCAAGGGTCTTGGGGTCTCTGCTTGCCTGAGATTGGGGTGGTCTTTGCCCTTTGTCCTCTGGAGAGCCCCGAGNGACCCCCCTGTACATTTCTCAGACCCCCCTGTACAGGTCTCTGCTGGTCCAGGGTTTCCAAAGGAATGCCCTGGACTCCCACACAAGGGGGTCCTTCCTGAACCTCATGACTCAATGGGAGAGTCTCCCTGACAGCTTTTTTCTCACCTTGCCCTTTAGGCAGTAGAGTCAAGTATACCTTGTTAAAGCACTGTCACATTTACCTTTCCATTTTAACTCGCTGCTTCATGCTAACAAGGTTTACTGCTGTTCCTCTCTCAAGTGAAGTGCATCACTCCATGCAGGGCAAGGTGCAGTGGACAGAGGGAACAGGTGAAAGGGGTTAACAGAGCAGCACTGGAAGGAATAAACATTTTCTGATTCTCCTAACACAGAAAAGGCAAGTTATCTGTTATGCCACTTGACAGGCTGTAAATGGATGAATGACTGCCTGTAATAGTGGTGATATTTGCTGCCTCAGAAAGCTAATTCCTTTGACCTGAACAGAGATGGTCACAGTCATTAGAGCTACATAAATACAACACTCAGGTCTTCTTGAGCACATAACAGTCCTATGAAAAAAAATCACAAGATCATTCATAAGATGCAAGCAGAACGAAAATCAGTTTTTCAGAACCTGAGTGTTGAAAATCGTTCATGAAAAATTTTAATGGACCAAAACCAAAGTTCATTCAAGTCATTTCCTGTCCTTGCTACTGCTATTTGCATCAGCACCTAAACCATCATCTTATTTACAAAGGTAATTCATATTATGCTAAGTTTTACCCAAGCAATTTCTGCAAGATGAGAACACCCAGACACGTTAGGTACTTAGTTTACTAGACTGTGTTAGACACCTAAAATTAGCATAAGTCCCAAGCACATTGCAGCATTTAATGCGTTTATCTCACAATATCCTTGTGAAGAAGAGGAATAACATTATCTCAGCTTCACAAAGTGAAAATGAAACACAGGATGAACATGGGACTTTTAGAACATATGAAGTACTCAGATCCTATAAGCTCTGAGTGCCTGCTTACTGTTAAAAGTCTGACCACGTGTTACACAGACTAAGCCACTGAGAAACACAATCTGTGACAAAAAGTGATCTTAACCAGGATCAGTGAAGTCATGAACTATGGTGAACTATTACTGCTGCCTGTTTTTTCTGCCTTTGATGAGATCTAACTAAAAAAAAAAAAAAAAAAAAAAAAAAAAAAAAAAAAAAAAAAAAAAAAAAATTAAACAACACAAAAAACCCCCAAAAAAACCCAGAAAACACCCCCCCCCAAAAACCCCAAAAAATCCACCCAAACCAAAGAAACACCACCAATTTCAAGCATCCTACTTCCATGTCTTGTTGAAATATGATGACTACATCATCTCTTTGATACACATGTCAAGCCATTCAAAGCTTGCCAAAGCTATGCTTCAAGTCACTTCTGCCTAGCGTTACATAAAATTCTAAATATTCTGATACGCACAAAATTTTTTAAAAATGAGCTGAATTTTCTTCACGCTTTAATCATTATCTTTCACTCTACCAACACCAAGATGTAAAAGTAAATAAAATGGGAATATCTTGCTTACT
Organism: Rhadina sibilatrix; assembly: GCA_013400275.1. Lineage (NCBI taxonomy): Eukaryota > Metazoa > Chordata > Aves > Passeriformes > Phylloscopidae > Rhadina > Rhadina sibilatrix. The sequence goes on along the minus strand of VWYO01002928.1, from coordinate 6,734 downwards.
CTGCAGCGTCAGCTTCCTCTAATAGTTTACCCCTACCTGTGCTGCTCAACAGCAGCAATCAGCCTTGAGATGTGATTTTTTTTAAAATGCAGTTTAACACAGGACCATCAATCCAGCAAAGTCCCTGTCAGGATATATTCACCTGCAGTTTAAGAAAATTGTGTGGGTTAATCAGAGAGAAATCTCTGCTTTCCTGATGCAAAGCTGTGAGATTTAGATTATCTTAAAGCATGGGCAATCCACCAAGGAACTACATACTCAGAGAGTTTTTAATGAATATGTATACATTAGTCTTCTTATGATTTTCCTTAAAGGAAAATGTTACATCAAAGCAAAGCTAGCTTGGCCTACTACAGAAATTCTTTCTTCTGTATACTTCAATGCATATCAGAAACAGGTTTTCTTAGTAATAAATACTTCCTACTAGGAGGAAAAAATATTATTTTCTATATTTGTTAAAGTAAGAAAATCTTGATTTTGTTAGACTATGTTTTAAACTAAGCAGTGATACAAACAAAAAATAAAAATAAAATCACTTAAACACAGCACAATAATGTTTTCTAGGACTAGCTTCTTCCTTATCTAGCCACGGGATCATGTGTACAAAAGAATCAAGAGTCTGAATCTGGTGCTAAATTCACATTACTGCTAGTTCTGACATAATCCACAGCTCCAAGGCTGTCCTACAGCATTGCCTCCTTTGTCTTCTCATTTCTTTACATCCTTCCAAAGGGTACTTTGCATTTCTGAGAAGTATTACAGAATTCATGGATAGTTGCTCAATAGCAGGTTGAGCACACCGTATTGCTCACGGTTTAAAGAAGGATTTAAGGACAATTCACAGTATGTTCCAGTCTTGTGTCTAGTGTTCCTTCCTTTTCATGTCCAGATGGGACTCCCATTATCCTCCTTGCTCTGTTGTATGATTCACCACCAAAGATTTCCCTCCTGCACTTATTGCAGCAGGTGTTCTATCCCTTAAATGTATTCGTACAGAAACCCATGAGGAAAAATATTGAACCAAACTACTAAATAGGATGGAATGTAAACTAAAACATTTTTTATTCTATGTTTTAGTGTATTGACAACAGAGATTAATATTATTACACTGAACTGCAGCAGAGGTCTTAAAATCTGATATTGTTGAACAATAGCATTAATTTATTTTATTCATGAGTGAAGATGCCTCAAGCAACCTGTGTTAAAAACCTCCAAGCTAAATAAAATTTGGCTGTAGTGAAGAGGTTTTCTGTTTTGAGAAGATCCACTCTAATTAGTCTGCCTTCTGTGAGACCACAGTTTTATCTTCCTACATGCTGCAAACTTCACATCCTGTCATCACTGCCGTTAATTTCTGTAGAAACCACCACTAATGAACGTAAAACAGAGCAATGTAACCCAAAAAACTGAAGTAGGAAGCAGGAGAAAGTAGGAAGCAGGAGGAAGTAGGAAGCAGGAGGAACTTCATAGGAAATTTCTGGATATTATTGTGGAAATTCAAAACTGCTTGTCTGGGTCTAGACTGCCCACACCTACTCTAAAACAAAACCTTCATCTCCTGCCAATCCCAGTTAAAAAGATGGTGGGGGGAAATTTTTTGGAGCTAACATTTCCTTGAGGATGTGTCAGTGATGCAGCAGCAAGTTGGGGCCACGTTCTCCTGCTGGAACTGCCAGGTCTGATATTCCACAGGCAACTGCTTTGGATGCACCTCCCTCTCCTTCCAGCCCACCCCACGCTCACATCCAGGGCACAGCGAAGATCTGGGTACATGGAGGTGCACAGCCTGACGTTGTGCCCCACTGCAAACACATTCTGATCTCCTGATTTATTTGCCACGTGAAAAAAAAAAAATGAATTGTTGTGTGTTTTAACCTGGGGGCTTTGCTCAAAATTGATGCTAAGCCAGAGAGTGATTAAATATGACACGAGGTGGTGTCAGGTCGGATTAGCTTTAACAAACTACTGTATCAACAAAGGGGAAAATAAGGAAAAGATTGGATTTCCTAGCCACAAATATTCCTCCTCCTCTAGCGAAATTGCTAGAGACAAGGAAATGTGTTGCAGCAACTGAAAATGCCAAAACACATTTTCAGATAATCCTGCAAGATCTGCTCATAAACCCATCCATCAGTGCTTGGAAATACCACCACCCCCATGTTCTCTCAGGTAAATAGTCCAGGTGAAGTCACCTCTATTTTCAGACCAAGGGCTGGACATTCATGTAAATTTTGCTGGTTTGCTTTGAATGGAGAAATTGGCACTTTAGATGAAGTCACAAAAACACAAATCAAAGTTTACATTACAACATCCAGCAACTCTTAATGTACTTTAAACTCCAAGAGTATACACATTTTCCTTGCAGCACTGGGCAGAATTTCCCAACAGTTTAGTAAACTCACACGTACATTAATTGCACAGAAGCAATCCATATAACATTAGCATTTGCAGGTGAACTTGTATTTGGGGTTCACATTAAAAAAAAAATTACTAGAATCAGCTCAACTTCATAGATTAAAAAGGAAAAAAAAAAAAGCATATTATGTTTTTTACACCACAAATCCATCTGGCACAGAAGCCAGAACTACTGCTGGATGAATAAAAGCTATATAAGAAATATAAGGGCTTTTCACATAAAATCATGTCACTAAGACAGTAAAATAGTTCTAAGTAGCAGCAGTTTCAGCAGGGGGAAATCATATGGCTCAAGACAGTCACCTCTGGTTTGCTATCCTCTAGTTATATTTTACATTTGAGGGGAATCACAGAAAACCTTGGCAAGAGTAGAGCTCCACACACTGACCCAAACCCCAACCCAGTTTTTCAGGAGGTCAATTCTTCCAGCCTAATGTGTGCAACTAGAAAAAAATACAAGGACATGGGAAGATCAAAGCTGTAATGAAGTGCAACACTCATGACCATTCTGAACTAAACTAGCACACTTCAAAATAATCACTAATAAAACTGTGTTTCAGTTTTATGTACAAAGTGATTGCTTTAGAAACAGAGTGCCTGAGCAACGCTGTACTGGGGCAAGAATTGATACTACAGAAGTTACATCCCAAAGGAGATGTTTTTGCTCCTCCTGTTTAAGTGCTCACTCTTGGTCTGTTGTGCAGTTTCATTAGATAGATGGTGTCACTGTTCACCTTCCCACAGTTCAGGCACTCACTGTCGGATCAGGCAGCTTTTTCTCAAACCCAAAAATTC
>VWYO01002923.1:24338-42953 GCA_013400275.1 Rhadina sibilatrix | reverse complement strand
ACTGAGGTGACAGAGGCTGGAGGGTGTACTGCAGCAGTAAGTGCCCCGTGGTGTGAAGGTGATGATACTGTATAGCTATGGGCTCCTTTCACTTCTCAGGGTAAAGTTGCAGTTTCACAGAATGTTCTGAGTTGGAAGGGACCCACAAGTAAACAGTAATGCTTCCTTACAGCTCTGGTGGAACAGGGACCTGATGCTGTCCTTGTGCTTAGCATCCTCTGAGTGAGAAAGCTGCATGCCACTCCACAGGCTTATTAGTGTTACCTGATTAAAACCTTGTAATTTGGTTGTTGCTGCTTAAAACATGGCATGTTCTGGTGCTGTATTTTTTTTTCCTGTTTTTGTATTTTTGTAAGCTTTTTTTTTTTTTTTTCCTGTCCTGGGAAGTAACATCATAGATAGTTGTTTGTTTTCCCTCTAAACAAGAGCTGGCCCTGGGAGTTCAGCTTCTGATTTAAATGGTTATTTGGAAGATAGGAGTTAAATATAATTTTGCTACAGTGTATTTTTACTTTATTTCTAAATGTTAGGGTGGGGTTTTTTTGTTGTTGTTGTTTTGTTTGTTTGTTTTTTGTTGTGTTTTTTTTTTTACCACATCTGTGAAGAAGAAGTTATGCTGTTAATGTAAGAGAAAATTCTAGGGTTTTCTAGCATCTTATTTAGCTTATAACAGGAGAATATGTAGTTAATAAAAATGTTAATAACTGACCGTATGTTTTTTTAGCATTCAAGCTCTGAATGTTCCTCCCCACTAACATGGTCCATGGCAGAGTAATATAAAGGTTATGAAAAGTTTGCTCTCAACTGGCTGCAGACTCTGTTGCACTTGGAGGTGTTTATGCCTTGGTTTCCTGAGCATGCTCAATATACTCAATATATCACTTGACTTTCTGTGTACAGCTGTCAGTGGAAATTTGAGGCTGGTTAGGTAAAAGAAGGGAATAATACCTAGAAAATATTACTCTGTTTACAAGAAAGCATTATGAACAAAGCTGTTTGAAACTTAATGTGCAGTACATCCTGAAATTAGAATAGAAAATAGGAAATTTAATATTTCCTAAGGATGGATGTTTTAGGAAGTAATTTATAAATTCAATTCATTTTCATTTAGTTTCTTTCAAGCGTTGAACTTCACTCCTAAGAGCTCTTTGTTCTGTTATGAATTACAGTGCTAGCCAACCTAGTCCCAGGGACCATGAGACAATCCAGTGGATCCACTGGGAGAGGGAATGACACAGTCAGGATTAGGGCAGTGTCCAGTTTAATCAGGAAACTGGGAGCTCTTGCCCTAGGGTATTTGATAGGTGAGCCACCCTGAGCACCCCTTTGTCTGGATCCAGACTTCCCAATAGCTTGGATAGCTTGTTATGCAAATGTGCCAGAACAAGATGTAAAATGGGAACCTGCTGTGTTTGAGCAAGTTTGCAACGAGCATTTCATTTTCCAAGTAGTATGTTCCACAAATCTCATTATTTTTCCTTAAATGCTGAATGCCCTTGCTGAGTGAAATCTTCCTTTCTCTGTCATTCTCAGAGTCAGATGACGATTTTCCTTTGTCATTCCAATTAAATGCCAGCATCGAGGAGTCTGATGTACCTGCCAAACACACCTTGTAATGTCATCCTGAGCTTCCCCTCAGAATGGCTTTATAAGAGGTCAGGGTTTCACTGTTCAGGCATCTCAAGCAAGCAAATCCAGTTCTTAAGCTGAGCACCTCAGCCCCAAAATTTACACGTTTATCCCATGTGATGATATAGTGCTTTTTCCTGTTTTTTTTAGCTGTTCCATTTATTCAGATGTGGTATCCTAATTGCCTTGCAATTCTTGTGTTCTGTTCCCCAAAAGCTTTGGAATAGTTCTATTCTGAATTAGCAGACAAGCCAAATGACGAGACTGATACGACTTTTCTGCCTGACTTGCATCTAAACTGTGTTTTAAATTTTAAATTCCTTGACCTTTTGTCATACCATTTCCTAATCTTAAACAACTTTTTCTGGAGCGTTTTATTTGCCCCCCACCACTGGCTTCAAAGACAAATTAGATTAGTCTCTACAACTCCTCTAAGATGTTTGCTTGTGCTGTTTGCAGTGATTTGAAGACCATGTGTTTGCAACTACATTTCTGTCTCCTCTTACATGCATACTAATACTTGTTGATCATTACAGCTCTTGTGAATTGGGTATACAACTGACACATCAAAGCACAGCATAAATGCTGCAAGCTGTTGAAACAGAGTGCAAAAATAAAGCAACAGTTCACTTTTAGGGCTTACAGAGTAAGTCTTAGGGAAGGAAGAAATGTACAAGCAGCTTAAATGTAAAATACATTAAAAATCACTAGTTTCTCACAGTTTGAAGTGTGCTGTGCTGTCAGTAACCAAACAATATGCTTAGGCTTAAATTTTGAAGATTTAATGGGGTGGCAGCCTAAATAGTTAATTGAAAGCCATTTCAAGTGTGTTGTTGTCTGTGTTCACATAAATCTTTTATTTTTTTTTTTTTTTGCATTTTAGTGATGCAAGCTCAGTTCATGTTTTTGGTTCTTTCTAAAGCTCCCTGACCTTCACTGCAGCCACTGAGTTTGTATATTCCATTAGGATTATGCTACCTATATGTTCAGTAAATGTAAGCAAGTTAAAATCCCACTCCAGTACTTTCCTGAATTTCAGAATTTGGTCTGTTTCAAGCTTCAATGTTTAAAAAGCTGGTACAACCTCGAAGGCAAGCAAATGTTGCACAGTTTGAAATTCCGTGGTATGTGTTTTGCACCTCTCTCTTAAAGGGAAAGAATCTGTAATATAAAAAGCTGAGTGACTGTTTACCATCCTTTTAGAGGTGTGGAGTCCTCTGACCTTTCAGTTTGTCTTTGCTAACACTTGACATTCAGACTGTGATCACAAGGCTCAAGGTGGTGCCACACAGAAGTGCCTTGGCTAGGAGTAGTGCAAGTGAGCCGGAGCTTTGGAAGCAGTGTCCCTGCATTAGACTTCTGAGGGAAAAGTAGGTTATCTTGGCAGAGTGGGATGCTGAGACAACTGGTACACAGCATTGTGCTGTGAAATGCAGTCCTGTCTGGTGGGATTTTGGTGTTTGGTTGTTTTTTTTTTTTTGGTTTCTTTTCTTTTTTTTTTTTTTTTTTTTTTTTTTTTTTTTTTTTTTTTAAACACAGAACTTCATTTGAACTAATTTGACTGAGCCAACTGTCAGCTGTGTGGTTAACAGCCTGTGCTTCCATGGGTAATAGGTTCCAGATTCCAGGCTGTCAGTCTTCATGCAAACAAGTGCTGGAGGAACTGGGAGAGGAATTGCTGAATTTCAGGGAGGAGGGAACTTCCTGCCTCCTTTTGGTGCTGTGTGTGAAGAATTTCAGAAAGGGTTTTCATTCCCTGTCTTGGCCTCAGGATGTTGATGACTTTTCTGTGGGAGAGAATCCTCTTAACAGCATAGCAGACGTTTTAAACGTGGACAAGAAATTCGGGGATGTGGTAGGGGAAAATGGAAATGGTCAATAGCTCAGCAAGACCTCCTGGTGTTATCAATACTTGCTTGTAGCCAGCTTTGTAGTAAAAAATGGTTATGGACTAACCAGTCACAGTTAGGTGTTCTGTGTGTCTCTGGGGAAGGACAGATGCCAGCCACATATAGCAGTATTATCATTTGTGTGATTTCACAAATGCAATTAATTATGGCTTTTATAAATCATTTTTCATGTAGGGGAATGTAGTAAAGACCTCCAGATAATTTTTTTTTTTTTTTTTTTTTTTTTTTTTTTTTTTTTTTTTTTTTTTTTTTTTTTTTGTTCCTACCAATTCTGTACCTTTTCTATCTCTTGTTGTGAAGAAACCAGACAGGTAGGACAGGGCCATTCTTGGGATGCCTTTTGGGGAGCATCTATTTACTGATACTGAGCCAGTCAGCTAAGGCAGGTTTTGCCCACTCTTGTTTTTCAGTAGGGAAGTTGGCATTTTAACAACCATGAATTTGTGAACAACTGAGGTGAGGCAACACCTAAGGGAGATGTCTAAACTTTGAAGCTTAAGAATGAAAATGCAGCATTTGTTCTGTTCATAAACTGTTACTGGAAGATTGCAGCAGTTCTGCCTTAAAATATTTCTCTCAAATTTGCAGGTTATCAGGGATATACTGAGAAATATTTTAAAAGTGATCACTGCCCTTGATGGAAAGAGTAGCTACAAATGCTCTGATGCAAGTTTTTGTATTTGCTGAAGTCTTTTATTCCTGGCGCCTAATAATAGACATTTCAGTTGAGAATAAAGCTGAATTTCAAAAGAGATGCAGTTTTCATTTTATAAAATGTGTAGCAGCTGTCTGACTTTTCCATTTAAACTACAAAATTGCTTTTGTAACTTTTATATAGAAATGACCAAAAGATAGAAAAGTACTTAAGATTTTTGGTTAAACATGCTAGTCTTACTTTGATAATAAAGACATTAATTCAGATAGGAGTTTGAATCACTGCATTGCAAAATATTTTTCTTTGTTTATGTGCTGCTCATGCAGAATATACCTTGCCACAAAATTTCAGTAAGTTGCACTATTATGCAGATTTTCTTTTTTGTCAGTGTTTACTCACTTAATGTTAAATACAGAGAAGAACAGAGGAGAGAAAGTTAATCTTCCAGAGATCCCCTATGTCTGAGCTTCTCAAGCTGCTGATATCCTTTTTTCTACAAGATCAGTTCTCTTTATTTAAGCATCTGAGCTAAATGTTATATTAGGACTGTGTTTTCTAGAGTACATTATCCTGGTATTGTTAACCAAGTAGAGAAATAAAGTAAAATGCCCACTTTTGTTACAACAGTAATGAACCTTTGGCAGTGCGTTTCTGGAAGCCACACACACACAAAGGAAAAATGAAATAGTTACTTTAATTTTTCTTCTGTAATGCTCAGTTTCTTAAGTATTTAATGCTTAAAACAGTTTGTAAAATACAGTAAGTAAAACTAAATACATTTGCTTGGAATAGTTACTTACCAAGTAAAAAACCACCAGTCATGTAAATGTTTTTGATTTCCCTTTCATCCATTTGAAATTTGTCTTACCTCATGCAGAACATGGAGTTTTCTGCTCAGAATGTTTGCTGTCCTCTTCCTTCTGATATCTTCAAGGCAGGCCTGAATTCTGTACCTTTCTAATAACTTTATATAGATCTTTATTCTCCTATATCTACCCCCGTGATCAAACAGTGTTGCTGGTGAAAGCACATTTGGTAATATACTTTTAAATTCCTGGAGGTTACTGAGAAACCTCTAAAGATAAAGCCAGCACTTGAAGAGTTAATATGTTATTAGGAGGACAGGAAATCTGGCAACTATTGCAGAAACTAGACCTAATGGTGCACACAAACAATTTGTCAGTCTTGGTAAAAGCGAATAGCTTTCCGCAAAGTGGCTGCGTTTGCTTTGTTTGAACAGCCCAAACTTTTCCTTTTCGAACTTTTAAATCTTAGAAGTGAAACGTGATCCCCACATTGAATCAAAATAATTTAATTCGAAACATATTTTGATTGGAACAAGGCTGCCATGAAAAGAAACTCTAGAATAATAATAATAATAATTAAAAAAAAAAAAAAGTTGAAAGGGCTTTCTATCATATATTTAGCAGGAAAATTTGAAACAGTTCTAATTAGGCTGAAAAAACCAGCCTTCTTCATTGTAACTTACAAAGGTCATATATCAATGTTGAGGCAGCATTACCGACTTGTGTCTGAAAGCCTGAACATGCAAACATCATTCCAGTTGTTTCGTTGTGGTGGCTTTAGGGTTTTGTTTTGAATGCACGTGCACACAGGCGTTTCCAAGCCAGAACACTTTATTTAGTTTAAAGTACTTACCTGCTGCTGCAGTTATGCGGGCGTTCTGTCGTGTTCAAGAAGAGTGTTTTTCACCTTGAAAGCTGTGGTTGTGCTAAAAGATGTGTGAAATCCTAATTCCTGCTTTTCTGTTCATACATAAATATTTTTCAAGTGGGACGTAAAAGAGACTCCATTTTAAGGGTTTCAGAGGAAATTCTTCCAGAGGGGAATTAAAATGTTTAGTCCGTTAAAGATAACAGGCAATTATTTTTACTGGAGATTTATTTCTTACTTGCTGGTGAAGTGTATTCCTGGGCTTGTTGGTTTGATTGGGTTTTTTTTCCCATCGAATAAATAGGAAAGATTATTCATGTACAAGCAGTTTTGGTTTCTCATCAAAGTTTCTCCTTTCATTTTAACATTTCATCAGCCAAATTTTGCATGGGTCGGGCTCCTTTTCTGTCGTTCAAATAAGAGTTGCGTGCATGCTTTATGCTGTGCTTCAAAATTACTTTGCTTTAATCAGCACAGGAATAAGGCAAGTAACTCTGTCATTTATTTCTGAATAGCTTGACTATGAATATAAATCTGTGCTGATGGAAAAAAAAACGCAGTTAAACCTTTCATCTAATTTCAATGTTGGAACATCCCAAACTCAAGCACGGTATATATTCATTTTTAATAGACATCACTTCATATGCTGTTTGTCACTGCATAAAATCTAAAGCAGAAACAAAAGCAGAGGGCAAAAGCCATAGTAGGCACTTTGAAGATACAAATCTTGATTCCAAAGGTTTAATATTGTTTGGGAAAATATATCATGATAAATCTTTAGAGAATCTATACTGGAAAAAGGAAGCATCATTCCCAGCCTGCTAGTTTTATGTTTTGTGTTGTTCCATCCTTTTTCTATCAAATCATTTGTATTAGTGTTAGACTGATGTAAATCTTTGGTTGCCAGCAGTAAATTATTTACTGTTCAATCCTTTCAGAGAGCAGGACAGAAAAGGATGCTCATAAAATAGTGAATTTCAGTTGTTCACAACGAGATAGTTTTGATTGTACATATTTAACGACATCGGATTGTGCATTCAAAAAATATTTATGAATAAACTGAAATTTCCTAGTTAGATCAAAGCTTCTATTTGTTGATGTGTCTGAAGTGTTTCTACCTTGGGAATAGAGAAATGAAAGTTACTAATAGGTGTTTGTGTTTGACATCTGTATACTGTACTTTTTAGCATATCTCAAGTGCTTTAGTCTCTGCCTAATAGATCTCATTAAAGAAACAGATATCAGCCCCAAGACAGTTTGTCAAAGTTAATATGAGTCCCCTGCGGACAGAATTGACAATCTGTGTGTGGCTTCACGTGACTGCCTTTCCATGGGCTTGTTTGATCCATTAGCAATTGGGCATTAGTCCCTGATTTGTTTTACAATAACTCAGTGGAATTGGGAATTGCTCTCTATATGCTGGACATTTTCGGGGTTTCCTTGTTGTGCACATTTCCCTCAGAGCATAGAGTGAGCAGTGTGCTCACTCTGCCCTGGGGGCACTGGCAATTCCTTGGTTTGCTCCAGGAGCAGCGTGGAAGGATGGATATTCATATCCCATGGCTGACTGCTGGGTTTAACTGGAGCCTTAACGAGCACTGCCTGTCCTAAATGAAGCTGAGGCTGAAGTAATCCTAAATGCTGAATCACCCATAGGCTTGCCTTAGGTTTGCAAGTGGTAAATGCTAAGGGCAATGTTTAAAAGCAACAAACAAGGCAAACCAAACCCCCTTCTTTTTGTAACCAAATAGTTCTGCAAGTTGCAACCTCAGTTCTGCAAGTTGCACCCTCTTGGAACCTTTAGTTGTCAGATGCTTTCTTAAGGAGGACCCATATTTAAAGTGCATCACGCTGATCTGGCACATGGTGTTGTTTTCCTTGGAAGTCTGTTCTTTAGTCATTATACAAGCTGTTAATTATTGTTCCCTCATTGATTATGTCAAAGCATAAGCACTTGTCTCTAACCCAGAGCTTAACTGTGGACCTGAAACACTAGGCAAGCTTATTTGGCCTTTGAATTTGTGTGCTGTTTGGTCTGTCCTTCATGCTGACTGTACTGACTGTTGCTGGCTTTCAGTTATCCCTTTCACTTGGGATTCAGCAAGTAATAAGATTTTTAAATGGCTTAATAAGGAAAAAAAAATTATCTGCTTTTGATTCTGTACAAATTTCAAATGTAAAATGACTTCAAATTTGAAAAAGGGAAGTACGATCAGGATGGCTCCCAACCATTCCCTGAGAAGGCAAAGTGTTTTAAGTTTTGCTTTTTTAAGGGAAAAAAAAATCACATTTATACAGATGTTAATCTAAAGAGCTTGCTAAAGGTATTCCTTTAGTTATTCAGGTCCAAATGCTTTGTGAGGGTAATGTGACTCACTGAAAATCTAGCTTTTGTAGAAAAGGAGACTATGAACAACTTCAACACATACTGAGTATTGATATATGTATCTATAAAAAAAAAAATCTCAAGTTCCTAACATTCTCATTTTCTTGGCATTAAATAGTTATAATGATAACAGTAAGTATATTCCAGGGTTAATTTTATTTTAGTGGGATAGCATGAAAATTAATTCTTATCGTTGTCATTTGCTGAGCCCTGTAGAATTTTATTGCACATTGCACTATTATGGACACTCATGAGACTCCTGACTGGTTTTATCTTATTAAACAATTTTGAAATCATTAATTTTTAATTGGCCTGCTTGTGGTTTTTTATAGTTTTAATTGTGTGTCTGTGTCTAACTATTGGATGTTTTTTAAATTAGAAAGAAAAAGAAAAAAAGGCCTTTCTAAGCATATATGTTGTAAGGTATTGCTATGTGATCATCCAAACAGATACTCTACTGTGTGGTGATTCATTTTAAAGAATGCTTTCAGCAATTCAGTATCCTAATAAAAGTAATAATAAAAAAAGAATGATATGATGTCTAAGATATGTACAGGTCTTTTCTTGATTGAAAGTTCTAATTAAGTGAATCGAGGAAAATTAACTGAAATTAGCTGTCAGAAAGTCACATTTAAATGAGTGATGATCTGGTGTGGCAGTAAACATTTAAATGATATAAATTGCCATTTAAGTGTATGGTTTAATGTTTGTCATGCATTAATATGACATGAAACTGCAGTGACAATCAAGCAGCTTGCTCTAATTTGAACATATTTAGGGCTTTTGTGTGGAGTGCACCGCACAAATTAAGACAATTGCTGGTTTTATGTGTCAATTTAAATGTTGTTTTCAGGCATCGGTTAATGAAACAAACCCATCATTTTTGTGTGCAAATTGCAGAGTGATTTCCTTGGTTTTCAGATTAATTTCAACTTCCTCTGCTCAAAATTAGGAATTTTCTTTGCACGGAAAATGCCACTCATTTTGCTAGATGAAGAGAAAATCTGTTTGTTGTGTTTTTTCATTTGGTAATTCAAATCAGAAATACATTGAATCCTCTGTATAAAATAGAAAAAACAAATCCTGATAGTGATTTAATCTACATGAATTAACCCTTTACATGACAATGATTTTTAGGTTACCTTTTAATGTAGTGGTTTTTTTGGATGCTCTTGTCTTGGTTGTAACTGGATAACATCTTGAGAAAAGCAGCCTAGTCATTCAGCATAATACTTCTGTATAGGTTTGTACACAAGAAATGCATGAAAGTCATGGGAGTTTGATATTTCCAGCCTGTTAAAAAAAATTTACCCTAACATGCCTGGTCAGTTGGTCCTGTTTCCCAAATTCTATCAGTCTTCTCTCTGGCTGTCAGAATCAGATAATCCTGCTGTTGTTATTCAGCATGCAGATCACACAGGAAAGCACAATTTCATCTGGGGAGTGCATAAAAACATAGCTTGACTGTATATAAATGCACAAATGCTTTCCACTTGCTGCCATTTTTTTTTTTTTTCCTCCCTTATTTCCACTATTACAGTTTAAAAAGAGAGATCTCCTGGTCAGTGGGAAGTAGGGCATGAGACTCTGGCATCTATCTCAAGGCCTACCTTTTTTGGGATAGAATGTGTAAAATACTCTTCTCCATTCTGTATTTAGACTTGTTGAGATAATTTTGCATACTATTAAAAAAAAAATGCTCCTGCTACCATCAAATGATGACTGTCTGGCAAACTCAAGTTTGTGTTTTGTGTATGTTTTTTTTTTTTCCCACAGGCATTAGAAAGTGAGTTTGTTTCCTGCCAGCTTCACCAGTGGATTGATCTGATTTTTGGCTACAAACAACAAGGGCCAGAGGCTGTTAGGTCCCTGAATGTATTCTACTATTTGACTTATGAAGGAGCTGTTAATTTAAGTTCAATAACGGACTCTGTACTGAGAGAGGTAAGTTTGTACTCTATAAATACAGAAAAAGTCTTTGTTAACCACTGCAATGTTGAAACTGTAAAGACTCCACATTGTTCAAGGCTTCTGGTGAATGTTCAATGTCTTTGTGTTTTCTTGTGGTTTGGCCACAGGCCAGTCAAATGCAAGGTGCCTGAACCAGTTGTCACAGCATGCAGAATTAATAGAACAAGGATGCAAGTTGTTCTTAAACTTTGTGCACCTGGATTTCAGCCCAACCTGGATGCCAATATAAAAACAAATGTTCAAGGATTGCTTCAGCTGCTGAGTTCAGTCATTTTGTTCCTTGATACTGGATCTTAGTGACATGAGCAACCTTGATTTGGCTTGTGCTTCTGAATTTACTTTTGCAATTTTAAAGTTCTCTTTAAGTGCAGTCTCGCATATGTAGCAAACATCAAACATCAGAATTGTGTAGCCTCTGATATTTTAATTTGGCTGGCTATCCAGTTAAATAACTTGACCTGTGTTTTCCAGATGCAAAAGAAAATATCTCAGCATTGGAAAGATCAGTAGCTTTACTCAGACTCAGCATCATTCAGAAAATCTGTTTGCCAAAGTATCTCACAGAATATTGTGGGTTTAAAAGTTCTTCCTCCTCCACCTAAGCACCTGTTTAAAAAAAGGGCAGAATGGGGTGATTAAAACAGATTTTTGATTGATTTTATGTACTCTCTTCAAACATTATATTGATAGCAGCATTAGCTGCAAGTATATTAATTATAGAATAAATGTAAGCAGTGTTTTGTTTTAAAATATTCTGAGTCCATGAAAACAAAGCAATATGAATATTATCAACTGTTTTATTTAGAGGGGACACAGGGACTGGCTTAATACCAAAGTGATGGCGGAGTGTTGTCTTTACATGGCTTGCCATCAGTCTGCAAACTGCATCTTAGTCTATTTAAGCCTAAAATAAATATGTTGCACATAAATACCCTTAATTGAGCTAAGAAAAGGGGCACTGGGACGTGTGGCTTACAAGCAAAAATGTCATCATCTGGCCTTGGGAAAGTTGTTGACCGAAGAGTCATCTAGTAGATGTTCACTGTGACATGTTTTCAATTCTGTAAGAGTGTTTGCTCACTCTGTGGTAGCAAGGAATATTCTTACCTTTTAGGAGTATTTATTAGACTCTTGAAGTGTTTGGTTAAACTGTAGGCAGGTTAAAGCTGAAATGTAGGCAGGTTATTGTGTGTAATTTGTTCTGAATTTTGTTATTAAATGAGCCATCATTGAACCCTTATTTATGAATTATGAATATAATATTTATGAAAATGAATACAATAATTGAAGTAACACTAGTGAAAGTGGCAGTCTCCACACACAATTTTTATGCAGTTTTAATTTTTCTCAGACAGTTCTTTTATCACATTTATTGTGATCCGAGTTATTTGTGTTTCAGGCTATAGCCTGAAAAAAAAAAATTAGGACCAGGGAAGTTACAAATGTTTGGAAGCGTGGATCATCTCAGAGAGTCATTCACTTCGTTATGAAATATTTTGAATTTGTCATGTTTTAATTGTCCTTTGCTATAATGTTTCTTATTATTGAGTTGTTCTGTGCTGTCTGAACTGACTAAAGATGAGGACAGGAGAGGGAGAATTTCAGTGTTGTTGAGTTCACAATAGTGGAGTAGCTCAGCAGCAGCAGAATTTTGAAACACTACTGATGGTGTCAAAAATGCAGGCAGCAGAATGAATGGTGTCTTGTAGCAGAGTGAATGGTGTCAGAACAACTTTTGTTCTGAGCTGCTTGAAGGATTGGCCCAATGAAATACTTTTATTTAGGATTTTTAAGCATGCCACTAAAACAGCAAAAGGTCTCCTGTTTAGTTAGGTATCCCTTGCCATTTGCATGTATTTTGTAAAGCATATTTCTAATTATGTGAATCTGCATATGTAATTTTAAATGGCACATATGATCAGCTCTGATGCAATACTGATACTGCAGAAATTTAATGACTCTCATCACCAATGGTGACTTACTGTGGTTTTACTTATGTGTAGAGATGAAAGTAATGAAAAATCTGTTTGTCTGTATTTCTATGTGCATAATCATTCTATATCTATGTGCTAAATTAATTTATCATGCACCTTTGACAGCCTCACCTTCTTCCTGCTTGCTAATCCGTCTCCCTGAGGACCTGTGCTAACATTCTGTGCTGCCAAGCAGCTTCAATCAGCATTTATTTTTCTCCTTTAGTCAGCTTGCCAGAAAATATCTCCTCTTTTCTCCACAAATTTCCTGATTAGAGCCCAAATGAATTTCTGACGTGGACAATTAACAGCATTTTTAGGCAGGCACGGCACCTCAGACTTAGTATCTTTTTATTAGGCAAGGATTAAACTGGATTTCTTGGTTTCAAAAATAATAGGTTTGGCTTTTTCCTCTTGATATGATTCAGATTTGGGTCTTTAAATCTTCACAATTGTAGAATAAAAAGTATTTTGATTTGCAGACCTAAACCAAAGAGAAGCTCCTGTGTATTCTGAGAGCTGCAAGTTGTTGAGGCTTTTAGGTATCAAATGAAAATAATAGCAAATGCTTAAACTGTGGCAATTTCCCCCCACAGATAGTGCTGAGCCTGGACCACATCAGCAATGAGAGGCCTATGGTGCATGTGTTTCTGAGGTATCTCCACAGATCTGTGCATGGGCATTGGTGACCTAACTCATCAAAGAGGCCACACACAGAACAATGGTGGAAGTCACTGAGGAGTGGAGGGGTGTAGGTTAATGCAGAATTTCCTTAGGTCTCCTAAATGGCTCCAACTGGCACCTTTATTTTTATAGGCAGTCAGGTTATATATATTACAAGAAGGAAGTACTCGTCTAGGAAGGAAAACTACTTGATTAAAACCATATTCCACGTTTAGTTGTTGTTTTTTTTTTTTTTTTTCTCTCTTCTAACTGAAAATGTAGAACTTTTACATCCTCTCGTACTGCTGTGAACAATTTTTTTCCTGCCATTCTTTCTGCCTATGGGAATAAAGGAAGTTAAGTATTTTGAAAGGAGCTGACTGCCATAATAGAAAATTTGAAACCAAAACGCTAACCGTGGGCCACATGCTACCTTTTGGCAGAAAAACCCTGGGGAGTGCAAAGCTTGCATAATTCAAAGGCAAATCTCAGGGGCAGGGGAGTAGATCAAGAGAGAAGGGCTTGAGTCGCAGCCAGCGGGGGAAGGGAAATGCAGCCAGGAGAAAGAGGCGAGGCAAGGGATCGAGTATCCCTGCTGGCACATTGGTGCGCTGCTCATCCCGCAGACACCGCTCCTTCCTCCTCCTCTTCCCCTCCAGGCATTTTGGTCGCGCTGTCATTGACTCTGCTCCTTGGGTGTCTTGCTGAAGGAGGTGACAGCTGCAGAGGGAAGTCGCTGTTCAGTGGGCAAGCAGTAAATATCCTTCTGGTGGAAAACGCTGCGTTTGCCAGCAGAGCTCTGCCTTCTGTTGACTTGCTCCTGAGCACCACGTTTTGATCCTGTGGAACTCCCAGTCACAAGATCTGCTGTGGAAGGGCTCTTGTTTTGCCCTGAAGGGGCAAGGAGTCATTTAGCACAGACAAATGTCATCCAGCTGTTCTGGACAGAATTCACAGCACCTTCTTATCACAAATTCTGCTCTCTTTTTGCCATAGCTGTCCGAGAATGGAGGAGGGGGGGAAAAAAAGTAGAATTAGATCTAGGTCATTCAGACTGATTAGGAGCTGAAGCACAATCCATACAAAATAATTTTTGTATCTAGGACTGATTGGTGGGTATTTCATCAATGTTGGTCAGAAGAATAGAAATTCCTCTTGTCTTTGGCTTAGTGTAACAAAGGATGACCATGAATGTGGGCTGCCCTCAGTTACTACTTAAAAGTCTATTTCTCCACTGATATCCCTATGAAGTTAGCATAAATGCCTAATAAAAGCGAAGAAAAGAAACAAAGTTAGCTACCTTTTGGCAGAATATTATGCATCCTTATGGATGCATAAGGAGAATGCATCCTTGATCTGTACATGAAGTACAAATTCTATTTGTATAAAGGATTTGTACTTCCCTACTCTTCAGGAAGCATCCTGAATTTTATACCATGCTTATCAAAAAGCGATGTTTAAAAAAAAGGAACAACAACAACAACCACAACAAACAAAAACAAAAACAAACAAAAAAAAAACACCCCACCAAAAACCCATCTGATGTGATCTTTGAAGTCAGCAATTAAGGAAGACTAATAATTTTAAAATTAGCAATAATAGTTCTATAAACATAAGAATAAGTCCCTTTAAATTAATAACATCAAGTGATTTGCTTTTAGCCTTAGATAGTTCTGTTGTTTTGTACTTCTTCCTTTGAAGAGAATGTGCCTTTTTGTTACATGAAGGTGGTCTGTTTAACATTAGGAAGCAAGCTTTCTCCATTCTTTTGGCACCTTTTCTTCTACTGATGATACTTCATTTCCATATGAACTGAAGAGTTTCAAAAATTGTGAAGAATCAGCTTTGACATAGGATTTGGCTTGGTATTTGAACGTGCCGCTTCAGATTATATATATAAAAAAGATAATTCTTTTATTTTCAGTTTTAAGGCATATGGGATATTTTATGGATAATAGCTTTTAAATGTTTTTCAAATTAAGATTTTGGGTAAGTTTTATGCATCTTAGGTCTATCTCTTATGAGTCTTATTTTATTTCTAAGTATTTACAGTTTGAAAGACTTTTGTGCCCAAAAGAAGCTACAAGAATGTTTAGTTTACATGACCCCAGTTTCATGACAGCAGTAGCAGGTCTGATATCTTATCCCAGAGAAAGCATTTTTTGGCCTCTCCTTTAGCTCTGGTCATGGTGGGAGTTAATAGCATATTTCAGCTCTAACTCAGCTGGAGAACCCTGGCAACAGTGAATCTTTCACAGAGTATAAACACAATTTGTATTTATAACATAGTTAACATTTACTAAATAGTTGGGAAAACGATCAGTCTGGATTTAGCAGGTTGGGCAACAGTTCTTTGTTGTGGCTGTGATGAGTTTTAAAATGCAGGATAAAATGGTTATAAAATAACTGTCACAGAGCAGTAAATTTCCATGTGCTGTATTCGGTAAGTAACAAATCCATGCAGGCAACATTCTAAGTACCTTAGAAACCATCTTTGAATTGTCTCTGGCTGGAAGTGTGCTGCACAGATGGCACGTTTGGTGTTGTACAGCACAGGAACAGTGGGAAAAGCCAAAAAAATGTTTAACATTGGTCTCATTTTAATTGCAAATCTGTATTAAAGTACCCTTACATGGAACTGGAATAAAGGCTGAATTTCAAGGAAGCACGGTGATTTAATGGTTAAGGAGATGTGGTCTTGGCAATGCATCCAAGCCTGTGCCTTGGTCTTCTCCTGGGGCAGTACCCACATCAGGAGTGTGTGACAGAGCAGAGCCTCCTGTGAGGGCAGGTACCACTGCTCAATGAAATCAGCTTGCCTGGGCATCAGGACTCTCCCACGAAAGGATGCAGTATTTCCTTCTGCTGAAAGGAGCATTAAATAACAGGAGCACCACTCCTGCCACCAGTTTGTATCAGTGACCTATTAGTTCTTGCATCTCTGCTCACACTGTGACCTGCTTGTGGTGTTGGAGTAAACAGGCAAAAGGAGCATAAGCAAGTAGCTTGCTGTGATATCTGGGAGGTGTGGCACTCCTTTGATTCCATTCAGCCTGGAGTTTGATGTGATGAATGGGGATTTATAGCCCTTTGTCTTAACTTACATATTTACTGCAGTGCTTACAAACAGATATGAAAAATATTCAGCTGGGTTCTGATCCAGAAAAATATCTCACCTTGTTGTTCTCTTTTATTCTTCACTGCAGGGTAGATTGTAATTTTACCTGCTGCTTCTGCTTCTTTATCCAGCAGGAAAAGGAGAGATATTTTAGAGTTAATTAAATTAGGACTGAGATGCTCCATGTATAAGGATTCAAAAAACTGGCTGGAAGTAGTGAAGTTTTTTGGAAGGAGAAAACTCATGTGAATTAGTTCTTCAGCTCTGAGTGCTTTTTTCCCTCAGCCTTTGATTGACATTTAAGGGATAGAAATTTTCAGCACAGTCCTCTTCTTGCTTGATCTGTCTTGGGGATCTATCAGAGCCAAAGAGGTCTTGAGACCCCCCCCAAGCCCTTTACATTTTCATTTGTGCCTGGATGATCAGTCTTAGCTGATATATTTGTTGGCTAGCATTAAATAAGAAAGAGTAATAGAAAGGTAAATAAGGTATAGATGGAAGTGGTGTTCATAATACTTCAGAAATAACTCCTTTTGATATAAATTGTTTCTATTTTTAAACTACTTTTTCCTCTTCCATATGTGGAAAGGATGAGATATACTTGTATATAATAGCTACAGTTATACACCAAATCATTTAGCCTTGAAAGAAACATGGAAGTGAACAGGCTACAGGAATTTTTTGTGTCATCAACGTGCTTTGATTATTTGCAGCCTCTTTATGCTGTCCAAATGGTATCTGTATTGACTTTCACAGTAACTGGGAAACTAAACATTTTTGTTTGGAATGTTTTAATTCCATGTGCTTATTACAGCCCAGAGTGTCTAACCTGGGCATCACTGTTCTCACTGTGGCTGTAGATGTGTGTGTGGTGTTAACTTACCAAAATTTGTTATTTTAGTTATTAGTTATACTTGATAAATAGCTGCTGCTTGAGTGAGAAAGCTTGTGGTCATGCCAGAGGTGTTTTCCTCAAGCAGTATCTAAAAGTCAAGCCTCAGTTAAATGCTTATACAAAAAGTTCATTTGTTTCAGTAGAAAACTCTGAGATAGCATTGCACTCATAGTTTGGAAACAACAAATTTGGTCTTGCAGGTGGTAGTTATGAGAGTTCAAATACATGAATTTCATAGCTTAACAAAAGGAGTTGTTTATTTCTTTTTCACAATTGTTACAGATTCTGAAAAGTGATCACAGGAGACAGTTTAAAGACCACTACATTTTGGATTTTTACATCTGTGTATTAACCTCCTTCAGATTGAAATGTTTTATTTTAATGAAGCTTTTTTATATAAATAAATGGAGATGACATCAATGTTTAGGAAATTCTGTGGAATGTTAACAGATTGGAATTGATCGCGTTTTCCCAGAGCAAAAAGTTTTATATAAGAAAATTTGGAATTGTTTAGCTATTTAGAGGAGCAAATGAATAATTTGAAGTTTGCCAGCAACTGAAGTTTGAGGATATTGTGCATGGCAGTGCCACTACTTTGTGATAATTATGGATTTTAAATGAAAGCAGTGAGTTGCTCTCTTGAAGTCTTCGACTGCCACAGAAAAGAGAGATGGGAAGCAATTTTGGTTTTGGTGGTGCTCAAATAAAACAGAAACTGTTGTATTTTAAAAAACTAATCCCAGAGCTGCTTAGGCTTTTGCTTGTAGTGAATCCAATTTTATTTGCAGGTCCTTACATTGATCTTAACTCTCTTTTTAGACTCTTTTCTCTTTTTATTTTGTCAGTCTCTTTGAAGTACTACCAGACCTGTTTTTGTAGTTCCAGTGTTTTTTATCTGCTTCTTTCCAGTAGCCGAAGATTTAGGTGTTTTGAATGAGCACATCAGTGCTCCAGACAGAGATACTGTTTGAAATTATCCATGAACCCAGTGCCTCTGAACATTATTGAGTGACATTTGTTTCTGTTGGTTGTGTCTGCTCTGACTAACTGGTTTCTTTCAGATTGGCAGCTGGGATTACGCTGCAGTAGACGGACAGCTGCATGAGCTGGAGATTGCAGCCAGGCCGGGCTGTGCCTCTGTTTAATATGCCTGGAATGTATATATTCAGATTGGAGCAACTTGCAGGGCCCTGAGGGGCTTCTATTTGTGTTCTCACAAACTGTGATTACTTCCTGTTTTACTTTAATGAGTGCCGTGTAATTGTCACACTGATTTGTCCGGACAAAAAGACTTCATTTTTTTTCTTTTTTTTCTCACAGAAAATTCCTTGATTAGTAGGGTTAGTGGTTTTGTTTGTAAAGATGTGATGGAAGGCATCCTGTGCTGTTCTTCTTTCTCCACTTTCCAATAGGAACAGAATAATGTGTTATTCATATATTGACTTGCAAACAGCTTGAGTAAAAAATAGTAATCCTGCTTAGGGTAACCCCTTCCCCTCCATGTATCTGTAGCAGTTTGGATTTTATAAATAACTAGTGGTTAGACCAGTAACCAATCTCCAGACAACTCTGGTGTATTCAGCAAGCCGAAGGAGGTGAAACTGTGGTGTGGTAAGAAGCAAAGAAAAATATTGTGCAGCAGATATATTTCTTGCAAGGAAGGTGCAAAGAAGAAAGAAAGAAAAAAGCTTAATTTCTATTTGGTGGCTTTAATTTCTCCGTGTATCTGGTGGTTTGTTTT
>VWYO01002923.1:0-24310 GCA_013400275.1 Rhadina sibilatrix | reverse complement strand
TTTTTTTTTTTTTTTTGTTTTTTTTTTGTGTAACGAGGCCCACAGTTCTGTTACAGACCTTGCTAACACACAGCAGCAGGCAAAGGTTATGTGCTTTTTGCTCCATCCCAAGCTGCTTGTGTGCTCTAATAAGGCCCCCCTCTGTGGGCTGCTGACAGTATTTCTGCCCACGCTTCAGCTCTGGAGCCATAACCCTGAGCTGCTGCCCTTGGAGCTGTACCTGCATTAGTGGGCAGCAACAGGCACCTTCTGCATTCCATTTGGTCAGCAGAGGGTACATCACAAACATTTTGCAGTCAGGTTTAATGATACCTAGAGAACAACAGGTAACTCTTGGTCTCGTAGTGTCTCTTCCTTAGCCTTTGGTCTGCTCCGTTCTCTTCCCTGCTACTTGTTAGATTTCAAAGCCAGCACAGACAATTTTCTTAAATCAGTATGTTAAGTGAGTGGTGCAATGAGAAAACAAAATATGGAAGTGATTCAGTTTAAAATGTTTGATTCGTGAAGTCAAAACAAGAGAAATAATTTTCTGGTTTGGCATGAAGAAACTAGACTGCTCATTTTATTTTTAAAATAGCAAATAGGAGTGTGTGAATTTATGATACTAACATTTGAGTGCTCTATTTTTTCCTTGGGTCAAGTGTAGTGCAATATCCCCAGGGCAGGTGTACAGTCAGCCAGCTTATACATTGCCTGTGTCAGAAAAGCATTTTGCCCATTTTTCACAATCTTGATCTAATGGGGATTGTTAGGAAACAAGGGAGATGGTACTACAAAGAGCTTCTTTTTATAATCTGCCTCTTTTCAGCTATTTTATCTATTGTTATGAATTGTGCTTGCTCTCTGGCTAGTGTTATCTGTGTTCCTGTAGTCCTAGAGGAATTTAACTAAGAATATTCCTGTAGGGGTCTAAGTGGCTCTCTCTGGTCAGAGGGGCTTTTCTGATCACTTGTTACCGGAGCTTGATTTTAATAACTCTCCCGTGGGGAAAGGAGCTCCTTGGTTGGCCGCTGAGCCATTCAGCTTCTCTGTCTGAGGGGAAACCTGTCAAACAGTCTGTGTTCTCTGATGCTCTAAAGCAACATCTGGGTGGAAGGAAGGGGAAAGCAAGTAATCATAATTGCATATCACTCAAGCCAATAGAAATCACTGAGGAACATGTGTGTAAACCTTTTTGAATATTGAGAAGTGAGGTAGGAGCGGCAGAGAGCCAAAGTAATTACTTTTGCAAGGGCTGTTATTTTCTGGACAGAAATACTGGGCAGAAAGATGGAGGATGAACCCAAAACGTTTTCTGTCCCTAACACGTGTGCTGAAAGAATGTGTATTACAATACATGTTGTTATTTCACCTGGGGTTTCAAATGTTTGGCAACTAAATCGTAGAGATTTGGGAGGTAACTGGGAATACTTTGGTGCAGATCTGTAAAGGAGCTGAGAGCAGCCTCTTTGTAGCAAATGTGGCTTGTTCTGCCCTCATACCAAGGCATGCATTTTAACATGGGCGTGCTGTGCCCCTGGACTTCTTAGAGAGTTTGGTGTTTTGTGTCTGAGGAGGCATGATGAAAGCAACTTTGAGCTCGTCCCTTTAAAGGTCTTTAAATCTGGAGTTAAATGGTGTATGTCTTGCCTTTTAACTGTTACGGGCCTTCATTTGAGGATTTGAGTTCAAGACTGGAGACCGTTTCATTCTTTCTCTGTGACACTCACTGCAGTTCCCCCTCCACCCGCCCTCCCTCATATTTAATTTTATAGTTCTTTCAGACATAAACATGAAAAAAAAGCAATTTTGACTTAGTTTCTGAGTGTTGCTGCAAAGAAAAGTAACAAACATCTGTTTTTACCTTAACTGCATCCATATGTTCAACCTCCCCATCACCCTCCTTCCCCAAAAATTTACAGCCGTATTTGGTGGGTACTGCATACTGTTGAATTAACTTTCTTCACAGTTAGATGAGAGGGTAAGTTCAGAGACTGAAAATAGCCATACTAAACAGTGGCCAGCAACTACATTATAGCTAAGCCAAATTTTCAAGATCTTTACTTTTCTTCTTTTAATTTGCTTCCCTATTCCATTTTTCCCCTTCCCACACCCCAACAGAAGAGGGGATGACCTAGGAAGTTTTTTAGGAATGGGTAAAGTCAGATAAATATGAACTTGTGAAATTTGCCTATGGCTTTTATGCTTCTAAATTAATTAACATTCAAAATGGAATGTTAAATAAGTATGTGTTTGAGATGCATACAGTGTGAATTATTGTAAAGGGTTGCTTACCTAGTTTCATTTTATTGCTTCTTGTTTTAGCATCTGGAACGATTCTGGCCTTACCAAAATTTTGGGTTTGTAGACGATTAACAGGAAAAAGGCAGTTTTATTGAGGTCTTTGAGAAACAGGGGAATAAAATGTGGAATGATACTATGTTTTACTTTGTGGCACACATCTTGCTTTCAGCAATAAGATTTTGTCCAGCTAAAAAATATCTTTCAAACAGAAGTTATGCCTTACTGCTTATATGGCATCCTTAATAGATGTGAAACTGGTTGTGCAAATTTCCCAAACATTTCTACCTACAGTCATCTAAATGGCTGTGTGCTCCAGAGGAATCCAGCAGTGTGAAAATGCATGCCCTTCCTCTGCTGCTGGAGGAGCTGTCTCTTAATAATACCAACTGATGCTGGTAATACTTATTTTCAAGAAAGCTCAGTTAGAGACTGGGCTATAATTCATTAGAAAGGAAGTGGATGATGACTTTCTCACTAATGGGCATTTTACTGTATTTTCTCAGGTGAGTGGTAGGTTCTTTTCTTCAAAGGAGATACTAATTATGTCTCTGAGAAAAAGATTCCTTGGTCCTACCTGATTTTCTTTGTCAGGTTGAACAAAAGTCTGAGTGGCATCTGGTGGCTCTTTCTGTTGTTACATAAATTGAGAGAATAGGGATTGATTCCAGCTCTACCATCACATTTCTGCTGACAGAGGGAGGTCATCTTGCATCCTTCTGTATGTGATCCTTCTGACTGAGACATCAGAATGTGGAGCTGACATCTGGATTGACTTTGAATACAATCTGGGAAAAGGAAGGAACTATTTGGGGTTGCTAGTACACTCTCTTGGTCATTATTACAAAATGTGGAAGCTAAAAAAAGAAACCTTTACTTTTTTTTTTTTTTTTTTTTGGTAACCAGAAGGAATGCAGAAGATTTTTTTTTCTGAAGTCTAGCCACTATGTCTAGACATAGACATTTGTCCAAGTGTTGTTGCCTTTACTCAACACTTCTTCACATTTCTTTTGGATTTCTGAAGATGCCAGTAAAGACACGACATACACATACCACTCTCTGTGCCTTTATGTTATATATACAGATCTGATGGTTTATAAAAACCTTGGTACCTGTGGTATGACGTGATCTGAATATGGATTTTTCCCAGTTCTATTGTCTGAAAGGGAAAGATTGTGTTGGGGGCTACAGCAGTCCTGGAACTGTAGGCCCTCATATTTTTTGGAACAACCAGCTAGAACGTAATGAGTCTAAAGGACTTGTTTGTGCTGGAACTGTAAATGACAAACTCAAGCTAGATCATAAACAGTGATGTAGAAACTGTCTGTTAAGACTGAAAATGGAGGATTTGTGTTCCTCCGAGGCAGGGATTAGCAAAATCATTGTCCCATTGGTCAGCAGCTTCATCAGGTCTGACAGACACAATGTGAGAACAGATAGTGCCTCTTGACTGATGGGTTGAGTAGAGTGTCTTACACTTGTTCTACATCAGTTTGGACTCTTGTAATGATGGATTTATTTGAAATATTGTGCATCAATACATGATATCTTGTGTTATTGGCACTATGTAAGAGTGTATAGTTTCCAGAAGTAGCACTGAGAATTAAAAGACATACCAGATTTCAAGGTTGAGATAAAAATTCTGGCTCTATTTAGATGCTGGACATGAGCACTTGGGAATGAAGGTTTCTGTATTGATCATAAGTCAATACACAAGGAAATTAATAAACCTAAAGCTCATTATTTCCTTGCTTTATCTATTCTCAGTTATAAAAGAAATACATGGGGGTTGTGTTTCAAGAATATTTTATCCTGTATTATCCTGGTTCTGCCCTCAATGCAGGGCAGAATTTCCATTTGCTAGTAAAAATATGCCACTTAGTCTGGAAGTAAGTTTAGGCACATCTTTTTAAAATCTGGATGTTTTGAAACAAACAGCATTTTATGGAGAGGGGAGGGCTGCTGACCAGTTCCTTTGTTAATGCCTCATGTCTTAAGAGACCTCAAAGCTTTTGTGGTTCCCTTGATATCTTGAGTCACAAACCCCTAGATTTGAATTTTAATGTAGCATGTCTGATCAGCAGGAAGGAGACTCACGTGGTCTTACTGAGCTTTAGTGTTTCATGGTCCTGATACTGCTGTTCCTCAAAAAAGTGCTCACTGCATCACTGTGTGTCTATCAGGTTTCAGCCAGCTTTTTGATAACTTACTTACTCACCAGTTCTTTGAAGATTATGCTGATTCCCAGAGTGGGCAGGAGTGTTAGAATCTGTTCACAAACTAATTTCAACTCCTGCTCTGGTGAGTTCAGATGTTTCAAAAACCCTGCCAAATATAATAAGGTCAAGTGTTTTGGATGGCGTGTTTACTATCAAGAGGATGATTATTTCAAGGTCTCAGGTGCATTCTACTTTTAGCTTTGTTATTTCTGTAACAGGAGAACGTCCTAGTAATGGTCTTTACAATTATATAAAAAGAGTTGTTTGAAAGAATAAGGTCAGCATAGGTGTTACTCTGTTGTCTCAAAAATTTCAAGGAGTGGCTAAAATAGAGCAGGAAATATAAATGTAAGGAGCATTGAGGAAGGTTGAACCATGAAAAAGAAGAATTAGGGAAAAATACCTGAGGCATCAGCCCATGTGCAGCCTGCTAGCCCACAGCAAAGGCAAGGTGATTAGTTCAGCTCACAGTGAAAGAGATATAAACTAAGCTGAATGATTTGAGATTTTCTGGAGTACTGGTGAATGGTGCAGAGGGCCAACCTGACAAGTAGTAACTTGTTGAATTTTGGCTGCTTGATGTTATCTTTAAACCAGTGGGACAAGAGGTGGCAGCATGGAAAACTAGCTGGACATGCCTAGGGCAAGAAGTAAGTTCACAGCTTTCAGCACAATTATTTTAAAGAAATCACTAAGCATAATATTTTCATGTATTTCCTATGAAGAAAGTACTAAAGCGTGTTGCTGAAGGTACAGAGAAACTTTAAAAACCCCCTTGTGTTATACCTTCATGTTCTCCTATAGTTTTGCTGTTGGTAGTTTAATGTATCCTAACATTCTTTGCTCTTCTTGAATAAACCTGGAAGTAAGAATAAAAGCTTGGTATTGCCTTCCTTGTAGTTACTGCTGTGAAACGAAGCAACGGAGTTTAATGTACAACACTTAATACCTACAGAAACTTTTTAAAAGTTAACTTTTGTTTTTGAGTTATGATACAAACAGGATAAGCCAGTGTTAGAAAGGAAAAATGGAGCCAATAAAGAAGGTTTCTGATTGTAATAGCTTGTTTCTGTTTAATATCATTGAGCAGGATGAGGTTTTGCAGAGTTTCTCATGGAAATAGCATCCACAGTTCTAAAATGATTACCTCATTCTTAGTACCAGTGCCAAGCACTTAGCCCCACAGTGAACACACGGGGTTGATTTTCAACATGAAACAAGCCAGAAGTGTGGAATGACATTTTCAGGTGACAGTTATGGTTCTATTGCCTGTAATTAGCACCTCTTAACATGCAAACCTGCCTGTGCCTTTTCCAGGCTGTGGAAGCTCAAATACGAAGTTTTGGACAGACCCCTTCCCAACTGCTCATAGAACCACATCCTCCGAGAAGTTCTGCCATGCAGGTGGTAAGTGCCATGTTAACTCTTTGTGACCTGCCACTGTGCTCACTTCCTTTGCCATCTTACCTTTGCAGACCTGGACACTTTCACTTTGCTTTTATGTGGTTGTGGAATTATGTTATTAAAACCAGCAGATGAGTTACGGTTTGGTAGGAGTTGTATGCAGTGCTTAACTATTCTTTTTTATTTATTGCTGAAAGGATTGCATTGATTTCTAGTGTAGGCTTTTTTTTTTTTTTTTTTTTTTTTTTTTTTTTTTTTTTTTTTTTTTTTTTTTTTTTTNTTTTTTTTTTTTTTTTGTCAGTGTAATCTAAGAACACTTCATCAGTTGATTTTGTTAATGCCATACCTGTACAGGTGAGAGCCAGTCGTTGTGGAGACAATTTAGTTAATCTTTGGCAGATTCCCCAAGAAGCATGGATTTAGGAGGTGGAACTTCCTTGTCTTTTCCCCCAGGCATAGGTTTTCCCTAAAACCTGGATTACTAGGAATTCATGAGCTGAAACTTACATAGCAAAGAATGTGACTAAATGTGTTTTGCAGTAAAGCTAGGGTGATAAAATCCAGGCAGTGAGCATTAACATGCTTTCCCTTTTACCTCTACTTGTGTCTAATATAATTTTATTATACAAACTAATATTTTATTACTGCTTACTTTTCATATCGTGTTGTGTGCAGTCCTTGGGCTCAAAGTATCATTGGTGTTGTCATAGGTCCAGAACTAAGGATGTTAAGTGATATTCTGACAAGAGTGGAGCAAATGGTCTGCTAATTCCCAAGGTTTTATGTTCCCTTATTGATAGGATGGACATTTTACACTGCAATAAAAAAAAAAAAAAAAAAAATAAAAAGACATGTCTTATAGAACATGCAAGAAGAAAACATGTCCTGCTCAAGCAGACTAAAGTTATTAATTTTAAAACTTCTCTGAAGTGCAGAAGGTTTTAAAAGATTATGCAGAAACGTGAAGTGTTTCCAAAGCAGCTTTCAAACCTGGTGATGCAGGAGTCTCAGAAGTGTAAACTGCCTTGATAAACTGAGCTACTGGCCTTTCTCAGATGCCTCACGTGTTGTACCTGAGAGCTGCTCAGACCCTGCCTGGCCTTGTGTGTGTGTGTTTCAGAAGAGCCCTGCTCACAGGGATGTTGGGGAGCCCAGGTACTCCCCTCGTGCAGCCACTTGCCGTACGTGTGTCCGTCCGTCACGGTGCCGTGCGCCCAGTGCTCGCTCCAATTTAAAGGGATTTGTTGCAGGAAGAGGAGCAACTCGAGAAGTTGGTTATTGATGTGTTAGTCAGAGCTGTTGTTATAGAAATAAATTTGATACCAGGAAGCAGTTTGTGTGGTTTTATCGTAATATTTTTCACGATGCTGAATTAGTGAAGATTTAGTATGTACTAGAAGAAGCTAAATTCTAAGAAGTTAGCTGCTTCTAACTCCTGTGGGTTTTTTGGGCTGGGGTACACCCAGAAAAAAAAAACCCCTCAGTTCTTCACTGGCTGGTTTTGTGGATATTAATACGTGTTTTCATAATAGCACTATATTAAGTGGTTTTAAAAGTATTCCTGGAGCTGAAATACAGTAAGAATATTTTTCCTGTCATAATTTTGAATTATTTCTAGTTGCATTATTTACTGAGTTTTGTTTTCGTGTGCATGAATACAGCTGAATTGGAAGTTACCACGTGCTGTGTTAAGTGCACAAGCCATAATATACACCAGGTGTAGTAATTAGCAGTCACACGAAGGCTGCCTATTTGTCTGGTTTTGCTGCTGTTGCTGTATCCCCTTGTGTTTTCAACCATCAGATAGCTGGATTTAATTGAGGCCACATCAGATGAGGCATTACTGACACCTTTAATTGAATGAGCATCCAGGGAGGATTAACTCATAATATTGATTGGCTTTTAGCCACTTGCTCAGAAGGGTGTCTGGGTAGCTTATTAGTTGCTTTTATTTACACCTTTATGCAAAGACTGTAAATAGGAATTCATAGAGCAATATGTTTTTCTAAGTACTCTTAATAACTTTTTAAAAAGGAGTGATAATAAAAATGCAAATGTATTTAATTTTTTTATTAGTTCTGTATAAATATACATTAAATGTGTGCACTTACATACACATATATGTAATGAAATATTGCAGGTGGAATATAGCCAAGGACACTTCATTAGTATTCTAATTTGGTTATTAGAAAATTACAAATACTTGAGCAGTGTGGCTACTGGTGACTAGGATGATTGTACCTCTGCCTTTCAGTGGGGTTCTCTTTTTTTCAGATGCACCATACAGTCATAAACCCATTAGGTGTTGCTTTTCCTCCTCACGTTTGATACCCAGATCTAAGGTCCTCAATATTTTATTTTGATGTTTGCAATCCTTAGAGAACTTAGTTAAAAAGTTAATAAACTTTTCAACCTACTAAACTAAAAAAACTAAAACCTAAAAAAATTATGTTGATAATGAGAGTCTGGATTCATTCCCTCCCTCTGGAAACAACGCAGGATAGTGTCTGTAATCACATTCACTTTGTGTTCTTTACAACTGCATTTAATTATGTTTGTCCTTTGAAACACATTTGCAGTGAAGTCTTCTGCTTTGCATTCATAAATCTTATTTTTGTACACCAGAAATATATACAGAACATATATCTAGTGTATGTGTGTATCTGTTTATTTTAATGTGCTTTCATGTTCTCATCTGGCTTGTAAAGAATTACGGTCTGCCAATTTAATGCAACTTGAGACAATCTCTGGGAGCAGGAATTTCTTTTGCTCGCTTTTTTTTTTTGTGTTTCCCTCCTGGTTTGGCATTGCTTTCTTTGACATACTATCTCTGCAGATATGAAGGAGAATTCTTTTGGCAGAGATAGGCAATTGAAAACTTTCAGTTTCATCTGCTGAGATCTGTAGTAAAGTCTGTGTACAGACACCCTGTGTTCAACAAAGCCCTCAGATTAATAGGGTATATGCAAGATTTTCTGCCTAAAATGGCAGTTTCCACAAGCCTGTCCACTATTACTGCATTTGCTTTTCTACTGCAGCTTCTCTCGGATCTCGTGGGTTTTAATTCAATCTTCCTTCTCTTGTCCTGTCTCTTCTCCTCCCCGTGTTCTCTTTTTCCCGTGTATTTGGGTTCTTGTGCGTGCACTCAACAGTATCTCCTCCTGCAGAGCCCCTTGATGTTCACAGAGCAAGCCCAGCAGGACGTTATCATGGTCCTGAAGTTCCCGTCCAACTCCCCGGTCACTCACGTGGCCGCCAACACCCAGCCTGGCCTGGCCACTCCGGCTGTCATCACGGTCACCGCAAACAGGCTCTTTGCTGTGAACAAGTGGCACAGCCTCCCTGGTAAGTACATTAAAGCAAGAAGCCTAAGAAACCCCTGCCGTCCAGCAGCACTTCTCTTGTCACAGTTTGCCATGGAACTGTTGAGTTTAAAGTGGAAAAAAAAGCAAGTCCAGTTCATTGGCACAGCAGGCTCTTCACATGTGGGCTTAGCTTCTCCTTGGAAAGGTAATCCGAGCTGTTGCAGCAAGATGTGTAGCGCACCAAAGGTTTGTAAAAACAATATATTGCTTTCCAGGCCATCAGGCACCATGCAGGGAGACAAAAACAGCCTATCACTATTTAGTCACGATAAAGGCACGCTCTTCCTCTTAAACTTGTTGTTCTGTCTGTTGGGAGCCTGAACCATATCATGTCAAAGGCGGTTTTAAAGCATGCAGAACTTGCCTGAAATCTTCTCTGCCAGTATTTTCTTGATTATAAACTGCATATTCTGCTATTAAAGCCACCCCATGAGGATTAGAAAATAAAATATATGAGAAGTCTTATCTTAAACATCTCAAAGTTACTTATGTAGGTGGTTATGTATTGTCAGTGTGAAAGGAAAACAAAATAGGCATTTGCACAGCAACTAGTTAAATTAATTTTCCTTTAAAAGTGTCCTGTACTTGAGAATGTAATTCCAGTTTTAATTCTAATATTTTCTAATCTTAAAGACATCCATCCTCCTTTCCTTGACTATGACAGTCTTAGGCCCAAGCTGTCAAAGGAAGTTTATTTTGGTGCAGTGCAGTATATTTGGTCAAAGGCTTTTTAAGAAAGGGGGGGTGGGGGAAGACCTTGTACTCAAGTAACTTAAATAGAAGATACTCGCACCAGAGGAACACTTACATGGTTGAAATTCCTGGTAAGAGATCTTGACCCATGGTCCGTGATTACTTTTTGAAAAAAGCCAGATGACTCCCACACTTTTTGCTAATTCTTACAAATTACCTCTCAAATAGCAACATATATGTATTATTTCACCCACCCAAGAAATGCTTCAAGAGAAAGGTGGGAAGGAAGGGGGGAAGGGAGACTTCTCTGAGATAATACATTGTGAGCAAGAACTATTTACAGGACTACTGGGATTTCTTTGGAAGGAGGATGACAGTATCCTCTCATACCTTGGATGTGTGACCATGGACATATAATAGTTAAGTCAATTAAAAAAAAAATGGCCTTTGTGAATATACAACAGTCATGGGAATAAGAAAACGTTCAAAAGTGGTAGGAGTTGATTTTGATCTCAACACAATTCTGCT
This sequence comes from Rhadina sibilatrix, assembly GCA_013400275.1. Classification (NCBI taxonomy): domain Eukaryota; kingdom Metazoa; phylum Chordata; class Aves; order Passeriformes; family Phylloscopidae; genus Rhadina; species Rhadina sibilatrix. The sequence continues at coordinate 13,821 of VWYO01002923.1, read as the reverse complement.
GGTTGATGATCTGTGAGCAAGCAACCAGTTTGGTGAGTGGAGTAATCAACTGGTTTGAGTTGAACAGAGCTTTCAGATTTTTCAGGCTTTCCCCTCACCTCTGACAGGGAGAACAGTAAGCTGTGCTTTTGAGTCACTGTTTTTTTGTTTAGAGGCATTCTGCACTTGTCTTGCCATTACAAAGAATTCAGGAAAACCCACAGATCAAGACAAACAAAAGCCAAGCATAAAAACCCAACAAAAAAATCACCTCACCCCACTCCTATGAGAGCACACAGAAGTTGCAGGCTGTTAATAGAGTACTGTGGTTAAGATATCCAAGTGTGGACTCCTGCTATTGTTGACTTCCAATTTTATACTATAATGGGATCTCCTAGGATGAGAGGGCAGGTATCATTACTGCTCCATATCCCCTGCTGGGGGCTTAGCATTGTCTTTGTTAATGAGGCATCATGATAAAAAAGTTAAGTTGCCAAGTGACCAGTTGTCACTAATGTGTAATTAAAAAGCCCATTCCTGCCTTTGAATATGAATTTGGTGGCTTTGCTGACATCTAATGGCACTGGTAGCCAGCACGTAGATTGCATGTTTTGTTCTGTGTTGGCGTTTCATTGCAGTAGAACTTTGAATTTACTTATGAATCAGCTATTTAAGAAATCCTTGTATTGACAATTTAAGCTGTGGATGGTAGGTAGAAAAATAATATTTGTAAGTATTTGGCCTTTATTTCTTGTTTCTCTTCCAAGAAGGTATTGTGGGCTGTTGGGGAGGTGGGGTCAATGTTGGGGAGCAGTTTGTTTGTTTCTTTGTAGTGAAGCTATGGGGAAAAAAAAGGCTTTCTTTTCACCCCTGCAGGAGAATTCAGTACATAAACATTTTACTGGTATGCCAGGTGCCCAGATGAAATGTGGGTCAGCAGAATAAATATATTAACTTCTATGCAAACTTGCAAATAAATGGGTTTTAGTGATGGATGAATCCTTAAATACTGGCTGACTACAAGATGACTACGAAATTTCCCTCTCTGCATCATAAACTGGCTTTTTGAAAAAAATGTCCTTTGTGTTTCAAATGTTCAAAGCAGTGCTTTAAAAAGTAAAGAGGAAAATAGTATTTGCTACAGTCAGCAGATGGTTGTCACATTTTGTTTTCAGTCCTCTTTACCACTTAATTTTGTTTTGTTGCTACAGGAGAGGTTGCCAGTAAAGCATCTGCTAGAGCTTATGGCTCAGGACCAGAGCTGCTGCTGATGGCATACATTCAGAATAGCCCTAATCTAAAATAAATGTTTAATAAGCAGCCTGCAAAATCACCTGGGTTATTTTTGTTTTTCATTCAATTGATGCAGAAGAATCTCGAACAGTTAAAAAAAAAAAGGGCGTAGCCTTGATTTATAAAATATATGCGGCTTCACGTATTAAAAAAAAAAAAAGCAAAGTTTTAAAATCTTCTTTCCTGAATTCCAGCTCATCAAGGTGCTGTACAAGACCAGCCTTACCAGCTGCCAGTGGAAATCGATCCTCTCATAGGTCTGTCACTTCCTTCTCTCTTTGCGATTCATTAAGCTCTGTATGGTGGCCCTGAAGTGTAGATTACGGTTGTTTTTCACTTGCTGGTTGCTGGGAATGGAATTTTCCTGATAAACCATTTGCATGCAAATTGGAATGCAATGAGCTGTGGCTATGCTGGTATTTCATCAACTCCCCCTCGTTGGTTTGCCTAATTTGAACAGGCCTAGGACGCGTGTCAGTGAAAATTAATATGGATGCTGTAATAATGTGTGATTGAGAATGTGCATGAAGTACTGTCAGGATAATATTGGATCTTTTCATCACTCAGACTTGTTGATGAGCAGGAGCGAGGCACGTTATGATGAATCGGTGCGCCGGTAATGTGATGGAGCTCCTTCGCTGAGGAAATTTTCATAATAACAGTGGGGTTCTTAACTGCACCGTGTTGTGAAAAATAAAACCGTGGTGCCAGGGTTTCATCATTAAAGGAGATCAATCCTTTCTTCATAGACCTGCTGTTCAGGCTGAGGGGATTAATGTGTAATTGCAACGCCGTTTCAAAGTTGAAATATATTGCCCACTCCGGTTTAGTGTTGAGGTATTAGTATTCATTTTTCAAGGGTATTGCATCTTTTGATCAGCTTCACTGGTTAAATTTGTGTATGTTTTTCTTTTATTAAAAAGGGGTTGGCGGATGTCTCTCCTTTATTTAGTGACTCAATGTAATAGATGCAACTCGTGACTTTTTGTTATAGAGGTTTTATCAGTTTATGTGGAGCTGATTTTTCTGTTAGCAGGGTTAGAATTTGGTCAGTTCTTTCGTTACAGGCCCAACTTTCAAGAGTGCATGTTTGGAATCTGTAGCATGGCAAATGGAACCTTAAACGTGATGAGGAAAGAAAAACTCAAGTACTTAACACCAAAACACAAACTAGCTCTAGGAGGGGAGCAAAGAAGACAGGATTCTGTGCCCCTCTAATTTTGTTAGACTTCGAGTTTAGTTAGAAACCAGCCGTTTCAGGGTGGTTTAACTGGAAGAGAAGTGGTGTGGCCAGTTATAAAAGCGTGGAAAAATCAGATGAACTTGAGTGGATAGGTTAGAATGACAGGTCTGTCAGCCAGTGAGAATTAATTTCAAAACTAATGTGCACATCCCAATAGGAAGTGAGATGTTTTTGTCCGTAGATACAGACTCTTCCTGTGTAGCCATTTTGCTGGGTAAAGCTCTAGGATAATTAAACCAGGAGCAGTGGGGGCATATGAAACCATTTTATAGAGCTGATAAAATTAAAGTGGTTTTCCAAAGTTTCTGAAATCAATCCTCATCTGAATAATGCAATAGTTATTATGAGGCAGACACGTGCTGTAACTCTCCTTTCCTTCCTGAAACAGATTTTATCTAAAAAAAAAATTTGGAGCAGGAAATGTGTGTTCTGCTTTAAGACCTTCTATCAAGTAGATCTTAGAAGTGTAAATAAATATTACAGCAAAATATCCCAAATCACATTGGCACAAAGACCTTTAAAGTTAATGTTCACATTCTGAAAAATGGTTTAATATTGTCTTCCTACAATAGATCTCAAATCAGCCTTGTGATTACACTGGACATAGTTTAAAAGGTTTAAGGCTTTCTTCGTCATTGCTAAGTAGCATCATTGGGTGCAAGCAAGTAATTATGTAGGTAATATTAGAGGATTTTAATTGTGGCTAGACACATTTACCTAGAAATGGCACCTAAGAGGACCACAAAATTACACTTTTATGGTTATAGCAGGAATCTTGTTGATGTCTTAGTCGTAAGGAGGGATTCCTGCCCTCCTCATTTTCCCAGTGCACAGGAGACATGAACAGCAATGTCTGATATGACATAGATCCTAGATCTCTTTCTGAGGTGAAGTTTCTTGAAGGCCTTATCCTTACTGAATTAGTTGATCTGCATGTCTTTTGAGGTTTCTTTGCTGCTATTCTGTCATACAGAGCAGTTCACTGTGCATTTGTAACGTGGTGTTGTTACTCTTTGAGTGGCTCCAAGATCAGTGAAGGCCACATTTGTGTTACCTGCAGAGAGCAAGTGGCAGCACCTTGCTAAATTATTTCCTACCCATATGGACAAGCCAGTATCAACATTTTAAATGTAGCAAAAGCACAAATAAATGAAGGATTTGATACAGAGTAAATGGAAAAAGCCCAAGGCTTGGGAGATGGCTGGCCTGTGAGAATGGAAAAGAGTGAAAGAACAAAGAGTAAAGAAGAGCACAGGACCAGGATAGAGTCAGTCTGGAAGACCTCCTGGATGGAAATAATGGTGCTCCAAGCAGTTGGCAGAAAAACCCAGGAGAAATTACTTGCCTGGGATGGAAATCAGGTTCCCTCAGGAACAAAGCACACCTATAGTTCTTCCTACAGTGTAGGATTTTTGTGATATATATGTATGGGACCTATACATGTATATACATATATGCACACCTTATCAATCTAAGGACAAGATACAATATGACAAATGTGTTCATTAATTGTTTCTTGTCCATTCTATGGTTTCCCAATGCAAGAGTATCTCAGGAAATAAAACATTACGTGATCAAAATAGGGCAGATAATTTCTCCCAACCCTAAAGTTAATTGTGGAGATAAACTGGTTAATTTTTTTGCCATGCTTAACAAAATGTAAACAGTAATGATGTTTACTGAAGTTCTACTTTTTTTTAAATGGCAGTGCTTGCAATGAAATACAACTGATGTACAATGTAAAATCATGATCCTTTGTGTGCTGCATTTGAACCACTACGTGGTTTGTGTATTGTCTCATCATTACATTCCTTTGCTTTGTTTGTAATTTTAAATTTGTTATACTAGAAGGAGGAGGGAAGGAATCTTATTACATTTCTGTGTACCGTTGCCTATGTGCAATCTTTCATCTATTTCTCAGCTGCATGTGACTTAAAAAGGGAATTTCTTCTATTTTAAAATATATACTTCAAGGAATTAGCATTGTTCCCAGAAGTATAATGAGTATTTTATAGTGGAATTAGAAAGAAAATGTCCCTTGCCACAAAAAACCAAGTAACAGAAGTGAGGAATGTATTTGGTGTGAATGTAAGTTTCTAAATTGTGCTTTTGTTCTGTGAATGTGGATGCTAAAATGTCTTGGCCTGTATGTTTTTGTGTTCAGCCAGCAATACAGGGATGCACAGGAGGCAAATCACTGACCTTTTAGACCAAAGCATTCAGGTACATTCCCAATGTTTTGTCATCACCTCTGACAATCGTTACATCTTGGTCTGTGGCTTCTGGGACAAGAGTTTCCGTGTTTACTCTACTGACTCAGGTAATGTATTTTTAAAATATGGAAACAGCCTAGATTTTTTTTTTTTCTGTTCCTAAGCAGCCTACCGTTTCAAATAAAGGATGAGGGGTGGAGTGTGTATTTATTCCTCTATTAATATTTGTCAAATCTTTCCTTGCCTACTGCTGCCACATATTGTGTGCTGTCATTTTTGTGGAATGATGGCAAATGTGAAAGAAGGAGCTCTGGTTCACATTGAGCTTCAAACAATAGGACAGGGGTGCTTATAGACCTGCCCTTGCACTGTAGTTTTCACAGGTGAGAGTTTGTGTGAAGCCTGGCATACCAGGAGAGTTAATTATTCCTAAAGTATTTACTTGAATAAGTAAATACTCTGATTGATTTTGAGCTCCAGAGAACTGAGTTTTTTCAGGAAATACAGGCAAGTACCATAGAATAAGTAGAGAAGTCTTGAAATCTGGTGAAAGAATACTTATGAAAGCCCTTGAAAGCTCTGCCATACTAGAAGAATTGATTTGGAGCTACTGAATTCTTTTATATGACATAAACTGATCGATGGAATGGGCAGCAGTTAAATTAGTCTGTCAGCTGGAGTGTGTCCAAACCATTGAAGTCATGCTAAATAGAAAAGAATCTTGCAGTGTAGAAACTACAGGAATTTAAAAGCCATGGAACCCCAGGAAAAACTGGATATTATTTTTTTTTTTTCCTTTCATTGTCTTACAATGGAAATAACGGCCTCACTGCAAGGTACTTCTTTGGGATTAATGACCCAGTGTGGTTAATGTGTGTGTGCCATCAAGCTTTCCAGTAGGTTATTAATCCCTAGGGAATATCCTACATGTTTGTCATCCTTTCTTCAATATATTAGTTAACTGTGTTTTTCACACAGTTGGCAAACCAAAATGTCTGACAAAACAGAATGGTCCTTAATGAAAATCTGGCAAGACTTTAGATCTCATGGTGTACTTCAGTATTGCTGTCATTTTTACAATTTTAAAGCCTTAAGTATAAAGGAGAAGTTCCATGTATGCAATATTGACTGCCCACAATTCATTATACAGACATCTTGTTAGACCCTTCTTAGGTTAATTTTCTCATTGATGAAAATAAATTTACATACAATTGTGAATTTAAAGTGGATCTTCAGAAAGGATAGCTAGCAGCAATAAATATTCAGGGTGTATTCTTGATTTAAATGACTAGAGAAATAACTCTATTATATCAAAGGATGTATTTTAATTTACACCTATGGAAAAAACTTGTATGGTTTTGGTAGCCTTGTCCTGTATCAATCTGAACTACAAATATCTCTTTAAATTATTTTCTCTGTGTATGGCAGATTCACCAGGCACCTTGTTACTACCACAGCCAATCAGGGTATAAACCAAAATACCATTGTCAGAGAAGTTTCAGATTTGTCTCTTCTATTTGTCAAGATAGCAGCTCTAGCTTAAATGAAGTGAATTCAGATGTAGTTTACTTTGCTTCAAATTGAAATGAGAATGTAGTATGGAAATACTTTGAAACCAGCAGAACATCAAGGGGAAAAGATGATGTGATCAGTAATGCATAAAGGCAAGTGATTACAAGTGTTTTAGCACTTGCACAAACCAAAAGAACCCTTTTCCTATCAGAATCTTGGGATTTTTTGGGGGGTTTTTTTGATAGGAAATACTTTCAACTTAAATCATGGATTCTCAGCACAGCCAGTGTAGCAGACATACAATAAAACCTTCCTCCAGCAGTGGGAATGACTTCTAGACAGTGTTTTAGCTTCAGTACTGCAGACTTGAGTCTTATTTTTCTTTTAATTATTTGTAGCACAGCTGTCAAATAAAACATTAACTAGGAAATTTGTTCTGTCAAAAAGGGGTATCTGAGTGCAAATGGAAAAGTTTGATATTACTGTATAGAGAGGACAGCTCATGGTAAAGGCAACAGGAAAGTTTGAGGAACTCTTATGAAATCAGTAATTTATTTTTTTTAGCAGTTTAAAATAGCAAGATCTTATTTCTTTTTTTGATGAAATTCATTGACTCTTAGACTACACAGTAACAAAATAAAACCAACCAGGCAGAAATAAGCTTGTAAAACACTTGTTTTCTAGAACAGAACTTAAAAAATTAGAAGTAATTGAGAAGGCGATCTCTATAACTCAGTGATGTTTATAGCATAAACTTGCATTCTAAAAGTATAAATGAGCCCAGGTAATGTTAGTACAGCTGAAAAATGCGTCACATAATTACTTGATCCCTGAGTTATTTACCCTTGCACTATAAGGTGTGCCCAGTAAGATTTGCCCTGCCCACTCAGAAATGGCTCCTGTGGTAGCACTTCATCTCACAATTTCCCTTGGAAGGTTAGGGCAGGCCTGATCAGTTTTGCCAGGGTTTGATTTTGAATCTGATGTACAGGTTTCCTTTAAATTGCATCTGGTTATTTTATTTTTTTTCTTCATGTACTAAAGTAATTTCCCCTCTTTTTTTTTTGTAGATATTCGTATATATCTCTTTTTTTTTTCCTGGTTTTCTTCACTTTAATACAATTACCTTTTTGATCTTGTTATAAAGAAGGGTGTTAAAGCTATTTTTGTTCTTTCCTCAGAACCACTCCCTTAAGTCTTTTGTTGCCATTAACTGTTATTTAGTGACTGGATACAAATACAGTGCTTTTGTCCTGTGTAAAAAGAGGCTGTGAAATGTTCCCTGTTACCCATATTAAGGGACTAATAGTTTTTAATTCATGCATCAAAATATTTTATTAAAATGTGCTCGAGTCCCAACACTGATCTGTGTTACTATTTTTTTAAACACGTTTCAGAACGTTTTATTTAATTTTATTTTTATTTATTTATATTCAGAAACACAGTAGTCTGTATTTCCTGTTTCTTTTTTTTTTGGCCTCTCTTGTCAATCTTTCCAAAGCCATCACTCTTTTTCCCTTCTGTTCCTCCTCGTTCTTTATTCAACCCAAAGCACAAATGGATGCATGGTCATTTGGGCTGAGAAAGCCACAGGGTCACACGTTGGAGGCATCACACATCACACTTCCTTGTGTCATTGGGTGCAGGATTTGTCCTGGCCCCTGCTACCTGAAGGGGCTGAGTAGGAGCATGAGGAAAGTGTGTGTGTGTTCTTGATTGTGCTTCTTCAAGATCTGCAGTTGCTGGGCTTCAGGAAATTCAGTTTGACTTTTGAATAAAGAATAATATTGAGAGACTGCAAGTATGTTTTTGTATGGATTGTACTGCAGTTTTAAATGAGTTCCCACCAAATAAATAAAGACAAAATAGTACTCCCCACTATAGTTCTAATTTGAACCTTTTTTTGCTGTTTTGGATAAAGAACATATTTCTAAAATACTTTATAATGTATTTAATTTTGTCTTAGACTAAGAGGGTAGTTTTCAAAGAATCGATTTGCTGTGTTCCAGGTAAACTGATGCAAGTAGTGTTTGGCCACTGGGATGTTGTGACCTGTCTGGCTCGTTCCGAGTCCTACATTGGAGGGAATTGTTACATCCTCTCAGGATCCCGAGATGCAACCTTGCTGCTCTGGTACTGGAATGGCAAAACCAACATCATCGGTGATAACCCAAGAGGTAAGAAAAAAACAAAAAAACCCCCCTCTGTTTTATGAGGAGGTTGCCTCAAATGCCTTGAACAAACACTTCACAGGGTAGAATTTCAGGTAGGGTGCTGCATGCCCAATCCTCACAATCACATATGAGGCATTTGATTGGTTCCAGTGCAAGCAACAGGGCTCACACCGTGTAACCAAACTAATAAGGCAGAGTAACTCTGCTCCAGCCTCATTCAGTTTTAACCCCTCCCCACCCCCCAAACTCACCTTGCACTTGCCAAAGTATTTATTCTCTTCCATCTTGCCCCATTTCCCAGGAATTCCTGAATCCTGTCTTTTATTCATGAAAATTGTCTCTTTCAACTCTATAAAAAACAGGGATCCACTCTGACTGTACAACCTTGTATTATGTAACAGGGAGGGTAGAAAGTGATCTTGGTTTATGCCAGTTTCACTCCACACAAAAAAAATAATTTCTGATCCCCAAAGCAAAGAAAAGTCAGACATGCCATTAAGAAAAAGCCTGGAGTAAGCCATTTTAGAAGGATGAGGGGCTTTCAAGATAATGTGTGAGAGCTTATATACATAAATTTTGGGGAAATCATAGCGGAACAGTGGTCCTGTTCAGCAGGAAAAAAAATACCCTGAGGGGAAGGGGTAAGAAGAGGATATTCTATCCTATGAGGAGTACTTCTTAGGTTTTCTTCCATTCATTTAAGATCTTCTCAACCCTGTTTAAATAGTAGTAAAAACTAAAAACTGCAGAGGGCAAAAATGGACATCTGGAAAGCAAGAAGTGGTATTAGATCTGTCATATATTGCAGTTATAGCTGGCACACAGTTTTATATAATCAAAACAATACCTGACATCTTCCAAATTAATCAATTTGATAAAGTTATGTGTTCTATGTTCAATCTGTTACTCATCTGGAGTTATTTGAATTTGAAACACAGAGGTGGCTTGACTAAAATTGCATCCTGTGAGCGACTTTGAAGAAGCACAACTAATTAATATCAGAACGAATATCTGAATTTAACTTGCAAATTATTTGATGTTGACTCTGAAAGCTATCCAAAAGTTGAACAAGATGCAGCTCAGTTCACACAGTTGCAGAATCTCAGGGCAGAGGATGTGTGAAAACTATCCCTATTATCCTCCCAAGCAGCCCTGTTCAAGAGATGGTGGTTTTTCTGGGAAGCGGCTAGCAGAGTTTTATAAACATCTGTAAATAAATAAGCCTTTGCTTGAGGAAAAAAAAAAAACAACTATGTGAATACTTCATACGTATTTTGCAGTCTATCAATTTAAAGAAAATGCAAACTCTGTGTTATTTTTGCAGACCTTGTAAACTTGGGAACTCCAAAGAGTTTGCAGATTCCTAAGCGTGCCTTAGGAAGTTTTACTTGTCCCACATTGCCATTCTCCTGTGTGAAGGAGACCTTGGGGCTATAGGCTCCTTGATCACCCTAGGAGATCTTTTGCTGAGGTTCTGTACCTACTATTTGACTCAAGTATGTAGATTTTGTTACAATCTATTGACTGTCTTCTTGCAGGTTTCTAAGGTATTAGAATTTTGTAGTTTTCGGAGGTAATACCAGGCAATTCTAGCTCCTCTTTAAAATCAAACAGTAGCTACCTGATAAGTCTCTGTGCTTGTAGTTCTATTAGACTTGGACTTTTAGGGACTTGCAATGGCTCCTGTGTTTACCAACTGCCTTTATGTAAGGCTTTTTTGTGATGCAGTATGCCTGGAAACCTCTGTTATCAATCGGAGTCTCGTGGCACTATACGTAGTCCTTGACATGGGTATAGACAGTTCCTGCTTCAAAGAGATGGTAATCTGAGGTGTTTAATTTTTCCCAGAAATAGCTGTCTGTAGGCTTCTCTGTTCGGTCAAAAACTTTTTTGGAAAGACAAATGAAAAGAGCTGTTTCTGCTTAGTCCTGATTTTGTCAGAAATGGAAAACACCAGCAGGCTCGTTGGGTTCTGAGCCCTGTTACTGCAGCTGTAACTTCCATCCATTTGCAGGATGTTGATATTTAACTGGTCTAATGTCTTTCTATATTTGAAGCTTATGATTCTTTTACCTCAAAATATACAGTTTATTCATGTTTTCAATGAGCACTGTTCACTGGAATTTTAGATACTCTCAAAACTGATATTTCTTTTCTATTTTTTCTCTATTTAATTATCTCTAATGTCCACCTTAAGATGACTTCACAGCAGTGTGCATCTAATGGTACTTTACCAAATCATGGTGCCAGAGTAGTTTCAAGAAGAAGAGGTTTAAACCAGGGAGTGTTTCTCTCCTCCTCTCTTAGTACCTGTTGCCTCAGATGTACATCAGCCAGCAGGCTAGGATGATCCATCTACTCTAAATAATATCTCATTAGGCACCCATCATTCCACCAGTTACATTTTATTTAGGTTCACTTGTTTGATTTCTTTACTTTCAGAGAGCTGAGCTCTGGATCTCTGGCTCTGTATATTCATATTTTAGAATGATACTTAAGCTGGAAAGCTGGGTGGGCTGTGGCACATGTGATAAATAAGGACTTGATATTATTTATCAAGGACCATTTTCTGGTGAACTTGACTGTATTGAAAAATTCCCTGATTTTGGTTTAACAGAAGAAAAATGTTACTGAAATACTAATTATTTGCATAATTTAGCTTTTAACTTTGAGGTTGACTTTTTAAAGAAATTAAGCCGTGGAGTCTCACTAGCTTATTTAGTTTCTCCCCAATACCTCTCAAATGCATTGATCAGTGCAAACCAAATCTGACAAATTGAGGTCTCAGAGATATGAAATTTCTACGTGGGACACATCTGCTGGAAACTATTTTATTCTTCACAAAACAGCTTGATTACATTTAGGTTAAATCATTTTTTTCCTTCTCAAATTAAAACCTGAAATGCAAAAAAAAAAAAAAAATCATTATGCTCTTTGATCAAATGTAGAGTTTTTCTCTTTCTAAATTAATTGGTTTTGAAAACGTAAAAGCATGGCACTACTTCACTTTGGAGCACAGACCTTTTTTTTGATGCAAAAATGTTTCTGGGGACAATTTCTGACCAAGCCTTGGAATAATTTAGAACAGAGCTAAGGACCTGAAGTAGTTACATCCTTCGGAATAGCCTTCAGCCGTTTTGCTTTCACATTAATTAGCATCATTTACTGTGGAGATGTAAAGTCACTTTGCATAGTGCAGGGGGCTTTTCCTTTTCTCTCCTTGGCATGTGGCTGGCTTGGGAAAGGTGGGAGGGAGGGGATGTGACCCTCCCCTCGGTACTCCTTGGAGCCCCCATGTGTGATCTGTGGCACACAAAGTTGGCTCCTGCATATTTCGAGGCTCCAAGGCACCACTTGGGGATGTGACATTATGCACCAGGACTTGTGTGGAGATTCCTGGGAGAGGGCTGTGGAAAGATGCTGTGTTTTGTTCTTGCCCAGCCTAAGGAGGTGGAGTTGGAGGGGCGAGAAGTAGGGGGTGGGAGGAGGGATTGTGTGAGGGTTGGAGAAAAGAGATGAGAGGGTTCGTTTGCATACAAATGGTGAGCATCACTTTCAGATCCCACTTTCGCTTTGAAGCTCAAGTGGCAACTCCTGGTGTTTGGACATTTCCTAGGCTGGGGGATTTTCCTTTGTAATCACAGAACCATAGGAAACAGGGCGGCAGGAGCTTTGGTCACCTGATCTATTCTCTTTTCCCAATGAGGGCTTAACTATGCCAAAACCAATCTCCGCTGATGTTTGTCCGATCTTCCTTTAAAAAATTCAGCAAATACATTTTTGGGCCTTAGAGGCCTCATCCTTAGCAGCCTTTTCCCAGTGTTCAGCTAGTATCCAGTTCTTTTTGCAGCAGTTGCATTCTATCACCTTTTATCTATTTTTCCTTTGTATAGAGAACAGATTGTTTTCTTCCTGCAGCTACTTCCAGTTATTTGGATTGCCATGACCTGCAATTCTTTGCCTCCAACTTTATTAACTCAATTCTTTGTTTTTTGCCATAAGTCATGTTTTTCCAGACCTCTGATTTTTTTTTTTTTGTGTGTTCCTCTTACTAGTTGACTGCCTTCCTCAAAGTAGACCCAGGAATGCAGCTGAAGCCTTTCCAGTAATAAATAGACAACAAACCTGTTTTACAGACCAGTACTTTTCACATCCCAAGGGAATATCTGTTTCTTTCAAAACNTTCTTTGCCTCCAACTTTATTAACTCAATTCTTTGTTTTTTGCCATAAGTCATGTTTTTCCAGACCTCTGATTTTTTTTTTTTTGTGTGTTCCTCTTACTAGTTGACTGCCTTCCTCAAAGTAGACCCAGGAATGCAGCTGAAGCCTTTCCAGTAATAAATAGACAACAAACCTGTTTTACAGACCAGTACTTTTCACATCCCAAGGGAATATCTGTTTCTTTCAAAACACCATGACACTGTCAATTCTTTAAGGGCATGAGCCAGTATGAATTTCAGTGTTTTCTGAAGAATCTATGCACTTTTGTCTCCTTCTCTGTATAGTTAGGCTGTGGAATCTCATCTTCAAAGTTCCTGGAGTGTATTTTTTTTAGACTGTTTCTCCAATTTGTCAAGCTTACTTTGAATTCTCATCCTATCCTCCAGCAGCCTTGCAGCAGCAACTCATATCTGCAAACGTACTTTGCAGTCTTATTCTATTAAATTGGTCATTAAAGCAAATGTTAGCTAGTACACAGTTCAGGAATGTCCATCAATACATTTACCATTTTGACAATGACTAGCTTTCTGAATATGGGTTTTCAATGTATCATAGTATCAATGTGTGCTTCCCTGTTTTCCTTAAACAATTGCTCACTGGAGCAAAAGCACTGGAGTTCTGACTAAAGTAAAAATATGTGATGTCTCTCTGAACACGCCATTGCAAGAAAAAAGAGCTTGAAAAAAGAGCTCGGATGTGATTTGTTCAGAACAAATCCAATTCAGCTGTTACTCATCTCGTTTTCTTGTAGGAAATTGTGTGTGTGTGTATAAAAATGCAAGTGTTCTGCCAGTATTTCTCCTATTTGTTGGGATTAAGCAGACTACTCTCCGATTTTTCTTTTTCCTGCTTTTTAAGCAGCACAAAACTTTTTTGAGTCTTGCAGAACCCCACCCAATATCCATGAAATAGTTGCTATAACTCTGAGATTGTGTAGCTTCATTGCCACAGTATCCTCAACTCACTATTATCAGGCCAATTGAATGCCAAACATTTACCTCATTCAGGTGCTCTCTAGTTGAGACAACAGTTTTCACTGCTGGTTTTACTTGGGTTTGCTGTCTGACTGCAACTGACCTTTTCTTGAAGTACTTTGTGTGGCATCATCTACTGGTATTGCTTGCTCTTAATAACAAACCAACTTCTTGAGAAAACTCGGTGTATTTTTGTGGTTTTAGAATGTTA
>VWYO01002921.1:57456-82536 GCA_013400275.1 Rhadina sibilatrix | reverse complement strand
AAAAAAAAAAAGTTCAGGGTAGGAGTGTAGGGCTAAACAGTGGGGCAGTGTTTGTCCCTTTTTAGGGGGCAGTTTATGCTTTCCAGGCTTTGCCCAAGGTAGAGGGAAACCAAGTCAAAAATGCACAACTGGCAACCCAGTGGGGAGAAAAAAAAGAAACAAAGCTCCCAGTTCACACATGGCATTGGAGGGATTGTGCAGAGGAACCAAAGGTTTGGAAGGTACATTTGCTCTGTCTTTGAGCTGTATTTTCACTGCTGTCTGAAGTCTGGACACCTATCTCGCATACAACCCCCCTTCTCTTTGAAGAATCTTGGTCTGGAGAGGGAAGGTGATACTAGGGAATGGCTGAAACAATTTCTCACGTGGAAGAGAGCCTCAAATGTATTTCAGATTGCTTGCTCCAGAAGGCTTGTGTTGACCCTTTGTTCCAGGTAACAGCCTGTGTTAAAACAATATCTGCACGTCTAATACAGCTACTGAGAAACCACATTGACTACAAATGTTGCCCAAAAATAACTTGCAAAAGGTCATTCATATATTTTTACACACTTAATAGAAAGTATGAAGGTAAAGTGCAGTCTTCCACAAACAACTAATTTTACAGAACAGATTTTCTGAGAGTTAGGCCAAACTATGTAAGTGGCTTTTTTCCCCAAGAGTTTTCTAATTTGCATGCATAAACTGTTTATTCTGGGCAGCTTGATGAGCAGCTATCCCTGGGCAACACACTACAGTCACTCTCCTATTCTTTCAGGCATCACTCATTCAATACTACGCAGATCCATCCAGAGATTGTACATCCCTTACAGTAAAATGGATGTGATTTTGCTGAATATGGTGGAGATAGCTGAGGCTAAAACAATGGATGTTGGAGCTTGCTTTCTCTCCTCCCTCTTTAGAACATCTTTTTCGTCTGGTTGGGGGGTTTTGTCAGATATTTATTTTTAAGCCTGAAAATCTAAAATTGGATTCATATGCTGAGAAGGAGGCTTTATGAAGTAACCTTGTGGGCTAAAGTAATTCCAGTTTTATGGGGAGAGAGGCAAAAAAGGAGTGGAACAATTCTAAAATAGCAGGCATCAAAGAGGGGGGTGGTAAGAGGCTATGAACAACTTCCTCTCTAACAAATCCAAGATAAAGTTTTCTGGGAAAAAACACATGTTTGTCTGATGATTATTTTAGTGTAAATACAGCAGCATGTTTTACAACTGAGTGGGAGACTTACATTAGAATTTATTCTCCTTTATTCTCTTGAAGTAATGACATCAGGATTCCTACAAACCAGCTGTTTATGTATTAAATATTTCTGCCTCCTTTTTTCCTTTGGGTTTATTTTTTGTAGTGCCCAGATTTTGCTAGGGATATTTCAACAGTGTGGAGCAATGAAAATGGAATAAGGTCAAAGGACAAGCTAGAGAGAAAAGCAGACAGGGGAAGAGAGAGGAAGAAAGTGGAGATTTGAAGGAGGTAGGAGTAGTGTGTGGGGTTCACTCATGCTTATTAACCCAGAAAAGCAGCCAGGTGCAGAGTGTGAGCTGAGGATGCTTTGCACAGAGTGCACCCAGGGGACTGAGGCAGCTTAGCAAGATCACTGTACAGGCCCACTTTGCAAGGGTTGTAACATCTGCAGATGTGGGGGAGCACTGGAGAGTGTGGCAGCTGTGGGGACCAGCTGAAGATGACCTCTCCTGCAGCTTCCACCACACCTCAGGCTGCAATGGTTTCTTTTTGTTGTGGTGCCCAGTATATTGGTGGGCTCCAGGCACCTTGCTCATGTATGACAAGACCCACATGACCATGAAAACATTGAACAATTCAGATGCACTTGAATTCCCAGATGATGCTGTGTGTACTATGCAGCTGATTTGAACAAGAGGCATTTATAATGTTCATACAAACCAGATGTTGGCTATAAAAGGGACCCTGATGGGTCTGTCAGGAGTGAGGGAACACTGTCACTATAATGGTATGAAATAACAGAGTCTCCCAAAAGTTTCACTTTTAAACCCTTTTTTCCCCTAGTTTTCTCACCAAGTGGAGGCCTTGGTTCTTGCCCTGGGTGTTGTTTGGATAAAAGTTCTTTTCCCACTCTGTTCTCCATTTCTCAGTGTTTGTGTTTCCTAATCTGCTTATGGAGGGCTGCATATTTTTCCTTGTGAAATGCAGCTTGGTGCCAGCATGCAGCATTAGTACCCAAACCACATGTTCCCAGGAGCAGCCAGGGGGAAGGAAAATGCTACAGATCCCATGAATGCACGTGGAGAAGGACTATTAACCGCTGAATGAACTTCTGAGGGCATGCATGGGCTCTTTGCTACCTGAAATATTCAGAGCAGGACTAGACATCTTCCTAAGGGATGTCTCTGAGACCAGTAATCTTCCATCCATGATGAGCAGGTATCTTTCTTTGTCATGCAAAACACAACACTGCTCATGTCCTTGTAAATAAAAATGCAGGCCTGAGGCTATGAGGAGTGAGAGATGTGTTGTTTCTCCCACTGAATTGCTGTTGTGTGGCCAGGGACAGGGGGAGCTGGGGACCACTGCTGTGGTTCAAGAGCAGATTTGGGGGTGATGAGTTGAACTGTGACTGCTCATGGGTGTTTTAGATGAGATGTTCAATAGTCTGCCTCAGCCTTGAAATCTCAGGATAAATAGCTGAGTCCACTGAAAACAGCGGGAGTTTTGCTCCAGATTTGTCAGAAGTCAGCATTTTGCCACTTTACATCTGCCACTCTGGCTCTCCTGTGGACTTCTGAGGAGCATGAAGTCAGTGCTCCCTTTTGTTAGGCAAAATGACCAGTGAGTGCTGATACCCGTGAGACACATTGGTTCTGCTTGGCTTGAGGCCCTTCATGCTGGGTGGACACCTTCACCACTTGGCCAGCAAGCACAGGGCAGCTGAGGGGCAAACTCTCCCTGTGGAGTGCAATTGAGCAGGTCCCTGCTGGCCTGGTTCCACATTTTGCAAAGCACAGAGTTGGACTTTCCACAGGCATGAAATATTCACTGGAGTTTTATCCAGCATAATGGCAGGAAGGTATATATGTACTTTTTATCCTCTTATCCAGACATTGTCACACCTCAGACCTTCCTGTTTGGTAGACTTGTTCCCTTTAAAGGGGTTTGGTGGCTTTGCTCGTTCACTTCTCAGATAGGGAATTGCCTTTCATAACAATGAGTGGTGTTGCTTTCTGTTTACAAATATGGCCCTTTTTCCTGGAAGCTGTGTACTGCCCAGCCCCGGGGCTGTGCTTCCTGGCAAGTCATCTGGATTGCCTATTACTCACTCACAATAAAATCGACTCAGCTTTAGTTCATGTTTCTCAGAGCCAGGATACAGTACTTGTAATGAGACAGAAATTAAACAAAGCTTCCATTTTCCCCTTTGCAGACTGTGACATTTGTTATTTCCCAGTGCAGCCTTACCCTTCCCTGGAATATGCGCAAGACATTGCAGTTACTTATCTGGTAGGATAGACAGGAGTGAAATAGTCTTGGGCACATGGTGTGCCTCTGGGAGCTGTCCTGTGCAGGGCCAGGAGTTGGCCTCAATCCTTGTGGGTGCCTTCCAACCCAGCAGATTCTGTGATTCTGTGAAGGCAAACGGGTTCCTGTTAAAGATGTGGAAGAGAAAGTTTGCAGGTTAGGTAGGATCGGTGTAAGTACAATGCCAACACATATTAATCCCAAGTAAAATGCAATTCTTAAAAAAACAAAATAAAAAGTAAGCCAAGAATCTGGGATGCAAACCTTTGCCAAGAGAGGATGATGGAGTATTTAGACTCCTCAAACTGATTCCACTTGCCTAATCAGGTCTTAATTTCTACATGTCCCAGTTCTCTTGTCTGAAAAACAAGACTTATTTGGGGATAGATTTGAAACTAAATCCTATTTCAGAAAACTGAAGGATATAAAAACTGGAGTTCTTGTCCAGTCTAACAGCACAGCCTGGGGGCAGAGTGAGCTCTGCCTGAAAAGGAGGGAAAGGGATCTGTGTGTCCTTGTCACCTAGTGGGGGTGGCTGGCATCCCTCCCTGGCTGTTGTGAGGTCAGCACTCTCTGTCCTGCTGAGCCCACGTTTATAAGAACATAATTGTATGACGATTTATTATGTTATTAATGGGAATTTCTAATGATAAATCATAAAAATAATAAGAAATCTGTGCCACATTAGAAAGCACTGAGGTCAACAAATAAACTTTAAGAACTGACCCTTAAGTGAGGAGCTGTGAAGAGGTACCTTGCAGGGCTATTCCCCTGTGGGAATGAGGGAGGGAGAAAGCACAGCTTTGTGCATGTCTGTGAGCTGATGTTTGGCTGTTCTTGCTGGGCTCGTGAGAGTTCTCTGTTGAGATCAAAGATTCAGCTCATGTAAAGGTCAAGGCAGGGGCCTTGGGAGTATTTTCAGCTGTGCCCCCCTCCCACAGGCACAGCCTCTCCCTCTCTCTCCCTTTTCTGATGTGTCTAGAGCAGTTAGCGTTTTCTAAGCATTGTCTACCCTTTGTGACTCCTCAAGCCTTCCCATTTTCATGTGATTCACACAATCTGTGCATCTTTATCTGGGCTGAAAATTATATTACTAAAAAAAAAACAAACAAAAAAACCCCCAACAACCTCACAACCAGCAGAGCCACAGGTCTGCCTTAGGGACACATACTTGAGTCCTTCAGTCATGGTTCAGTCAGAGATGACACACAGTTCAGTCTAGCAGCTTCACTCTGTCTGGACTAAATTCCTCAGTACATGAAGCAAGGGGTTCATATTACTATTTTAGCCAGTAGTATGAAAATGATCCTGTGTCCCTGTGCAATGATGTAATGGGACACTAATGCTGCTACAGCTCTTTTGGACTTCTTTGGGATGTGCATGACACATGCCTCAATCTGGGTGACACTGAGCCTGGTCTAAGGAGAACAAGGTCTCCTGGGCACGGGTGAAGTGTGAGGCCAATGCTGCCAGGGTAAGGAAGTGCCAAATGTCAACATGTGCCCACAGGATCAGGGATAGGGTCGTTGTCTGGGCATGAAGGAGGTAAATGCAGGTCCCTCAGGCAGCCCTCGAGAACATCCTAGCTGTCACACTGTCTGGTGCTGGAGTGGGGCTTTCTAAATGCTGGGGTTTTGTGGATCTTTCACTTTAAATGAAACAATTTATTCTTCTTTGGGCCAGCAATAGCTATAATGTACAGGGTGAGCCTAAGGGTTGGTGGATGAAGTGTCCAGTGTAATAAATATGTACTGTTTTTGTAAGACTAGAACTCCTTCAGCAGCAGAGACAAAGTGAGTCCTATCTGTCCACATCACATAGTTTGCACCCTCTATAGTGGTGGAAGATGTGAATCTAGAAGAACATAAACCAGATCTCTAGTGTCTGATGTCTGTACTAATGAGTAAATAAACCAGCAAGCTCCCTGTTTGCCTTTTGTGGTGTGTACATCATGGCCCAGCTCTATGAGGATAAGGTCTCTTCCACTCCAAATGAGGAGGCTGCTCTTTGGAAAGACTTCTCTGAGTTAAACTATTCTGTGTTAAGACATCTCCCTGCTCACCTTACTGGTATAGAAACAGTCTGGCTGCACAGTGCTCCTCTGTGCATCTTCTGCAAGAAGAAGGGACTGACCAGGAGGATAAGGTGTTTAATTCTGGCTGGAGAGAAGTGACTCTACTTAGTCTTAGTGGATAATTTGGGCAGTTCTCTTGCATCTTCTGTAAATCTCTTTTTAATGGCCTCTCTCACAATGAATCACAACCTGGGGCAGTGAACTGTAAAATCTGAGCCTTACCACAAAGACTACAGGCAGTACCTAGATAAATCCTAGCTGTGAATCAAAGTCCTTGCTGTTTTACATTTGCTCTGAAGTGCCAGACTGTGCACTTTCCATGGGAGGCAGCTGGAATATAAACACAGAGATGTCTGACAGCCAGCAGCCACCCTTAGCCCCAGCTGGGGGTCACAGCTTCTCCCTTGCATCTTTTCTGGCAGTTTCAGGGTCGGTTGAGACATTTTGCTCTCCTGCTCCCCAGTCCTGGTGGTCCAGAGGAGAGCCCTCACTGCTTTCCCTTTCATTCCACATCCCACATGCACTGACTCTGTGGCTCCATCACCACGCTCTTCATTGTCCAGTGACAGGTTGCTGGCAGTGGTATGTACACTTGATACATAACAGCACCCCCTGCACTCCTTCCCCCTTCCTATCTCCTTAAACAGATGATGTGCTAAGATTGGAGTTATGACAGCAATCCCACCAGACCAGAGCTAAGCCTCTGAGTTCATAACCCCCATCATTTTGCTTGATTTCTAGCTCCTCTGAGTGGCTTCCCACACTTGTATCAAGAGATTTAAGATCTTGTTGCTTTGCTTATGGCATCAATCCTTATCATCTGTCCCTGAGCAGGACCATATTTGCACTTGGACTTCATCTATTCAGAGGTGGAAAACTGTTCCGAGGGATGGAGCACCCTCGGTTTCTACTGAGGCCTTTTGTCTATTTGCTTCATGCCCCTGCTTTCACTTTTCACTTAAGAGTGGGACAGAAAATCCTGTCCTTGCTCTTTTGCTGGTGGTATTTGTGGACTTGTTGGATTTGTGACCATCCATCTAACCAGACTCACAAAGGGCACAGCCTTCCCAGATCTGGGCTGCAGCCTACCCCACCCACTGCCTTTGCACAGGGCTGTGGGCATGAAAGAGCAGTGGCAAACAGCCCTGGGTAGATATCTGTGCTGGTTTGGGCAGGGGTAGGGTTAATTTTCTTCACAATAACTGGTATGGGGCTGTGTTTTGGATTTGTGCTGGAAACTGTGCTGATATCTCAGGGATGTTCTCATTACTGCTGAGTAGGGTTTACACAGCACTGAGGACTTTTCTGCTCCTCATCTCCCCCCACCAGCAAGGGGTGCACAATGAGTTGGGAGGGGACACAGCAAGGATGTCTGACCCAGGGATATTCTATAGCATGTCTGTCATGCTCAGGATGTAAAGCAGGGTGAGCAGGAGGAAGGGTGGGACGTTTGGAACGATGATGTTCACCTTCACAAGTCACAGTTACGTGTGATGGAGCCCTGCTCTCCCAGTGATGGCTGAGCACTGGCCTGCCCATGGCAAGGGGAAACTGATTCCTAGTTTTGCTTTGGTTGTGTGTGCATCTTTTGCTTTCCTTATCAAACTGTCTTTATCTCAATTTTACCCTCCCAATTCTCTCCCCCATGACACTGAGCAGGGGGAGTGAGCGAGTGGCTGTGTGGGGCTGAGTTGCCAGCTGGGATTAAACCATGGCAAGCACTTTGGGGCAGTTCCAGCCTAGTCCACAAGCCTGCCAGCATTGCCAAGACAGGTAGCAGGG
This sequence comes from Rhadina sibilatrix, assembly GCA_013400275.1. Classification (NCBI taxonomy): domain Eukaryota; kingdom Metazoa; phylum Chordata; class Aves; order Passeriformes; family Phylloscopidae; genus Rhadina; species Rhadina sibilatrix. The sequence goes on along the minus strand of VWYO01002921.1, from coordinate 75,188 downwards.
CCAGGGAGGATGCACTGAGGACATAGGAGAGCAGAGATTGCACAGCTCTCCCCTTGCAGGGAGCTCTCCCCCTGTGCAATAAATCGAGCAGAGGGCACCATCCCCCTGCAAAAGTGGTTACTATCCACAGGCAAATACACAGGGATGAACTTGGCATCTGTCCTGCCATCACCCCATCTCTCTGCTCCACCAGGACCAGTGGTTGAACTGCAGCATGTGTTTCAATGCTTCATTGAGTCAGGGGCCAAATTAATTTGTACAGTGGTAAAGAGGGATGTGCAGTTTAATCAAAGACAAATTGGAGGTGCAAATGGTTGGTTATTTTATTTCCAAACATGGGTCTCATGAGCAACATGACCTCAAAGGGTCGTTCACAGCCTTTCCCTGCTGTCTGCAGGGAGCTTCACCAGCACTGCCTGGTGCAGGCTCCTGCTGACTGATGTGTCAGCTACACCCTCACAGGGCTGCTGCTAGTGTGGGAGGGGGTCATGAACAGCACTGTGTGACTAAACTTCTTTCCATGAATGGTGAATATTAACCCAGCTGTACTGTGCCCCTACACTCAGCCAGCTGAGGTCTGGTAGCCAGGCCAAAGAATTTGGACCTCCTGGAGTCTGCTTCTTGATCTGGAAATGATACAGAGAGTGCTTCTGCTCCAATGGAAACAAAGACACACTCCTCTTCATTTTAGTGGGTGATTCAGATTGCTGATTTGCAACTTCTTGTTTGTTTTGGGACCATGCCTGGGAACATCATGGATGAACCAGAATGCTGCTGTGCTAGGCATTGTAGAAATACAGGAAAAAATAGAGTCCTGGGTACATCTGAATTTCAAAATGTCAATTCAGTGGTTAAGACAAAGCACGGCTTTAACTCTCTCATGGAGACTTGTTTGGACTGCAGCATGCCCTGAGATCACTTCAATACTTGCTGTAGAAGCCCAGGTTAGGTCGATTGGCTTTCCCTGGTGGTGCTGACCTGGAGCAGACATGGTGGGAGTGACCACAGAGGAAGTTGTGCTCTTGCTGCTGCTATTTCTAAACAGATTTTCTATCTGTTGTAGTAGGAAGAGTGCATTTGAGACCATCTTGGGGGCTGGGGAGAAAGACGGAGGAGATACCAGAACGGAATGTTACCACTTTAACTCAGCCCAAAAAACTTCTGTGAGAAGTTAAATCAGCAGAGAACATATAAATGAGTGAAATAGGGCTGTTTCTGAAAACATCTTGTTTGCATTCAATTGGAATGCAGGCTGAAGCTTTCATTTTCTTAGATCTTTATTGGTATTTGCAGCCCTTGAAGCTGCAGATGTAAGCACAGAGCATGCCCAAGGCAGGGACAGGGGGAAAGAGAGGAAGAAAGATTGCATTGATCCATATTCGTGTTTCCCAGGTGCTGGAAACCACCCAGTGCCAGATGGTGATTCAGAGCCAGCATAAGAAAAGGCTGCAGGTGAAGCATGAACCCCTCTGGTCTCAAAAGCCTGTGGGTGAGCAGACTGGAGGATGCAGATGTCTCAGATGTCTCTCTCTTTTCACCACAGTAATATCTGAAAGTAGTGCAGAGTGAGTACCACCTCTGTGGGAGGAATTTCCTCCCAAACAGGGACATTTTCATGTGACATGTACTGGTCCAGTGTGGCCCTTGCAGGTTACATGTGAGCAGGATGGAGAGATGAGCCAGCATTTGTGATGTATTTTCCCAGCAGCAGTAATGTCAGGGACAGCAATCATGCCACCCTGACCTGCAGTTTAGGGAACCGTTGCAGTTGTTCCTGCAGTGTTTGTTTTTAGTACAGAACATATTTACAGAAAAAGCAGCTGGAGAACATTCTGGGATTTTTTTTTTTTTTAAGATGAAACCTCCCCATGCTCACCACCCACGGTGAGCGTAGATCCTCTGGTGGCACAGAAAGCACTTAGTGCAGCTGGAGGCTGCTCCTCCATGTGGGTTGGGACAACTCAGAGAAGAGCAGCTTCTGGGTGCCCATCCCAGGGAGTGCCCAGGCCTGGGATGCTCTCTGATAGCCAAGTGTGTGACTGCTTGGGCTGGGGAAAATAGCTATGGGACAATCCCCATCCTCGTGGGAGCAGCTACCTGCTTTTAGGAGAGTGACACAAGAAAGGACAGTGATGATCCTAGATAATTTGTTAGGGCTGCAGGGTTTTTTGCCTGAAACCTGAGGACCTAGTTCCAAAAACTACCTTTTATTTGTGGATATGCTGCAGACTTTTGATTCTGAAATTTACAGAATCACAGGATGGTTTGGGCTGGAAGATGCTTTTAAGATGACCTAGTTCCAATTCCCCTGCCATGGGCACAGATATCTTCCACCAGATCAGGCTGCTCTGGACCACATCCAGCCTTGCTTTGAACACTTCCGGAGATGGGGCATTCACAGCTTCTCTGGGCAACCTTTTCCAGTGCCCTCACCACCTCCTTTAATTTAAGTAAATTGAAGTCTAAGTGCACGATAAACAGGAACATTGGAAGTCCAGCGTCTCCTCTCTCCTTCTCTCTCTTGTGGTCCTGCTTGAAAAAGAAGAAATCTTTTGGACGTCCTCTCTGTGGCTGTCTCTGTGGGGCACCCAGCTTCCTGGCAGGTGAGACACCTCCTGAGGCCCGGGATTTCTTCCTCACGGAGCACAGGACTGGTGCCATGGGGATGGGATGGTCTGTCAGGGGACAGAGTGGTCTGTCTGGAACAGGTCCTTCCTCAGCAGACTGAGGGCTGGTGGATCCACTTTACCTCAATGGGGCTTGAATAGCCCCCATCAGCCTGGAGGAGTGACTGGAATTTGCCATGCTGTGCAGGCAGGCCCCATGGGCCTTGAAATGCCCTATCTGTGCATGGTTTTGAACAACTGGTAGAAAATGTGTCCAAATAAATAGCGTTGCTCAACCTCTGACCTTTCCCCTTTTGTCCACAGAAGTTCAAGAAATTCCAGGGATCAGGAGCCAAACATCTGTGCTTCCCCTTGGGAGGTGCCAAACCATGTTCCTCCCTTGAGTCGGGCACAGTATGTTTAGAAAATGAGATTCAGAAACTACTGGCAAGAGCTGCTGCTCTCCTGGGCAAAAGTTTGCATAAGCTTGGGCACATATTTATATCTTCATCCACATGCACTGCATCCTGCACACAGAAACACAAGCTGACAGGCACTGGATCTTCTAAGTCTGAGCTTGTGTTGTGGATGCCAATGTTTTTAAAGAAGTCAGGATTTGAGTATTGTTGGCCTGGTTTCTGAGCAGAAATACAGGCTCACTTGCCACGTGGGATGCCCTTAAAGAGCTAAATGTCTGCCATGGTTATGAGAGGGGCACAGAGTTTGCAGCAGTAAGGAAGCAAAGGCCAAAGGGTGCCTTAATGGCACTGCTGGTTAGGCAACTAAATTGAGCCTAATGCCACTTTTAAGGAGAGCAGCTGGGACACCATCAGGCTCTAGGGCCACTTCTGCACACAGGGGCTGCCCAGCCCATTGTCATCCAACATTCTCAGGGACATAAGGCATGGTCTGAGACCCTCCTGTGGGCTGGGAATAGCTAACCCATCTGGTGTGTTCAAGCAGGGGACTTTCCTCCAGGCTTGCTGCCTGTGGAGTCAGCTGATCCAACCTTCTAAGCAGCCTTTAGGGGACTGCAGAGAACAATTTGGGTGGTGCCTTTTCCAGCCAACCCATACCTGGAGCCTTGGCTCTGCAGCAGCTGCCCTGTGAGCTTGGACAGAGCTCTTCCAGCAGCAGTGCTCAGAGCAGGGTCATGAGATGACTGCTGTTTCAGTGACACTTTGTGTTCCCACTCTCAGCTGTGTGAAATGGTTGCTTGTCACAAAAAACACTTCTCTTACCTCTGACCTCAATGCCTAAACTGATAACAGTACTGGAGAAGTACCAGCGTGCAGTTTGAGGTTGAAAACATTTAATTTTGACTTGTCCAAGGTGCAGAGACATGTTAGATTTCTGCTTGTTTCTGCAGAGCAAGGTTGTGGTTTAATTTCATCAACCACCAACACCATCTGTCACATTTTCAGCTTAGGACCTTGTTTCCCCAGCCAGCAGATACACGAGAGCTTGGGGGTGACACCAGAAACAGTGCACCACACAGTGCATCACCTCCTCCTCCTGAGAGGCTGAAGGAGGAACAATAAGTGAGAAATTCCAGAAGGAAAGAACTGCAAAAATCCCATAAACATGGCTTGTTCCTTGTGGTACTGCATGTGCTGAGACTGAGTGCCTGGACACCCCTCCTGGGTGCACAGCTTGGACTTACATGGTGTGATAACTGGAGAAAGGAGCAACTTGGGGTTAAATAAGAATATCAGAGAACTTCTGCCTTCTCATACTTCATTTTGCAGGTTGAAAAAATGGTACAAGTTTATTAGTGTCTGAGAGGAGCTACTTGGAGAAGTAGTTAATGGATAAACGAAAAATAATGAAATAAGGAGATGGGCTTCAGTACTTTGTTGTTTAGAGATATTCAGTTTGTCCTCCTACTCCTTGGAGGGCGGATTAAAAAAAAAAAAAGAAAAAAAACCACCAAAACAAAACTGAGTACTTCAGGTCTCCTGATGGCTTATTGGGAACAGTTTGTGTTCAAGACATTGCCAAATTCAAGCAGAATTTCTCCTAAGGACCCAAGGAACAATCTGTGACAACCAAGATCCCTAGCAGTTTGTCTTGTGTCCACACTGCTATGTTTTGGATCCTGATGATACATGTGGGATGACTGGAAGGTGGTTGTTACAAACTGTTCCCTGAGAGGCTTCACCATCACTCTCAGGACAGGATATACAATGCCATTAAAGCAACTTTGCTACCAAGTTGCTCATGCTGATCCATTGCCAACTTCTTCTGCAATACTTCCCCCTGCACTCTCCCTTTGCCATACACAGGCGCTCCTGCAGCGGAGTGCAGCTGGAATCTCCAGGATATTTTTGCAAGCCATAAAGAAAAGCAGCGTGTCTCCAAAGCAGATTATAATATTTTGATATTTCCCAGGTCGCTTGTGCTCTCAAGCTTTATCACTGCCCAGAGTCTTTCAGAAGAGCACTCATCACACACGTGCCCTAAATAATGTAAGCTCTGTGCTGCTGATATTTACAGCCATGCAAACTTGCCCATTTCTGCCTCTGTTGTTTCAAAAGAATCCTTGAGTGATCGCATTTTTCATCTTTAGTGTATTTTTCATCTTTAGTGTATTTTTCTTTCATTCTGAACACCAAATACATTTGTAATTACTGCCATTATTGCTGCTGGATGCCCTATTAAGCCTACAAATTGCACTCAGATTTAAAGGTAGAATTCTAATTGCAGGTCAGGCTTCGAGAGGGAGGAACAGCATTTGGAGGTAAATGTACTTACATGAACACCAAGAGAAGTGGCAGCACACACTGCAGTCACTTTCTCTTCACAGAAATGTTGTTTCATTTTTAAGTTCTTGTATTTGAGCATCCCTCTCTGAATCTCAGGAAAGGATATGTGACACCCCGTGCCATTGTTTTTATGGGATCACAATGGCCATTCATAGCAGAGAATTGTTTTGGGGTCATCGAGCATCCCCTTGAATGGCTGCATGAGTCAAAGCCCTGCATCTATCAGATAATCCCACAAAAGAATTCAAAATTGTCTTATCTCCAAAATACAGAGAGAAAATAGGATTATGTGAGTGTCATTGTAAGTGGTTTGCTGGAACAACAGAAGTGTGCAAACTCCTCACAATGTTGTGTAACATTGCTCTGCACATGTTCTCCTCCTTCTGCTTCTGCAAATCATCCTTTTAATGTAATTATAGCTGCTATTGGCAAAAGGCACTGAGAGCACTAGCTGGCTTCTGGAGAAGACTGCTGCTGAGATGGGAGCACTTTCAGCTCACAGGACTTTAAAGAGACTGAGAGGACACTTCCTTCAGCTTCATGCAGTTCACTGAAAAATGATCTTATTGCCCCCTTGATGGTGTTTGCCTCTAGATTATAAATAATAAAATCAGACCCCTTTCCCATTCCTTTGTAAGGAACTGTGTTGTCACTGTCTCTGGTCACTTTTGGAATCCCAGATGCTGAACCCAGAGCATTACTCATTGGGCTGTGAAAATTAGATTCACATGGATGCCTGTTTACATGGGAGACTCCTGGGGACAGGTGTTCAACCAATGTGAGAACTCAAATCCAGCCAAAAGATGTGCATTTATACCTATGTCTGCATTCACTGATCATGAACATGTATCTTACTGCTCTGCAAAGATCTTAGAGGGCCAGGTTGGATGGGACCCTGAGCAACCTGATCTAGTGGGTGATGTCCCTGCTCCTGGCAAGGGGTTTGGAACTAAATGATCTTTAAAGTCCCTTCCAACTCAAGACTTTCTAGAGGTATCCTAGAAAGATCTAGAATTTCCAGTAGAATTGTTGCTCCAGTTGGCTTTTATCTCCTGCTGTGTGCAAGAGGGAGAGCATTGCTGGCTGGGTTTAGGTAGCTTTCAAGGAAATTTGACTTGGATATGGAAACTGCTTGCATCAAAAGACTCTGCAGGGAGATGCAGGCTGGCAGTCCTGGGCAGCAGATGGTTTTAATTCTCTTGAATTTACTGCTTGATGCCTCTGGCTCCCTCCTGCAATGGTATCAGTGACAACACAAGTGTTGGGTTTAGGGTTTGGCACAAACCTTTGGATTTTTAAATCACAACAAACGAACCCCTGTCTCTGCAGGCTCTGGTGGAAGAAGAGTTTTGCACTTTGCCTGGCACAGGCACTCTGCACTGAGTGAGGGCAGTTGAGTTGTGCCAGAGGATTTATTATCTCATGTCCCATCCTTTTCCCATCCTCAGTACATCCTGCACTATCAGTAGGCCAGGCAGGAGGACAAAGCTCAGGCAGGAGGGTGTGACTGACATTATGCACCTGCAAAGAGGAAACTGCTGTCTGACTTGTGTGCTAGCTCTCTTTGTAAAACCATCTTCAAAACCTAAGAGAAGTGGAAATGTGCTTCTGAATTGCATAAAAAAATAAAAAAAAATATATAATTAAAAAAAAGAGCAAGCAGTCTTTGAATTTATCCTCCAGGGTTTGCTCTTCAGTGACAGATTAAGTGACAGAAGGCAATGTTTTCATGGTGCTGTGCCTGTGGGCAATCAGAGGAGAGAGGATTTTGCAGCTGACTGCCACAAGGGCTTGGTGAGACTTGGGTCTTCTTGTGCTGGATCACTTAAAAACACAGAGACAAAACAGGGCTCTGCTCCAGAGACAGGAAAAGAGCAGAAGGAAGAAAGGGTTGCTCTCATCCCTGAACATTTGGGCATTAAAAGTGCAGCACAGGGATTAGTGGTTCAGTAGTTTACCCAGCACCTGTTTTGGCTCCTGGCAAAGAAAGGATGCTGTGTTTCTGGGACACTTAGTCCAACTGTTTTTATTTTCAGGATCACCCAGAAAGTCTGAGGCAGTGCCAGCAACTGAACTGAGATATTTTCAGTCTCAGCAAAGGATACTCATCAGAAGACATAGTAAACATGTGTTTCTTAACCCATTTCAGTCTTTTCTAAAGAATCTTTAGAAACTTTAGGAAGTTCTGCACATTTAGAACACGTTCATGGACCCAGGGAATAATTCAGATTGGAAAGGACCCATGGAGAGAACATGGTCCAGCCTCCCATCCTTGCCTAAAGAATACCTGAAAGCCTTAAGCATCAGGGTCTAAGCCTGGAGTGTCCCCTCAAACCCTGCTGTTGCAGGGCTCTCCCTTGCACCCATTCAAATTGACAAGTCTTTACACCATGGCTTTAAATCTAACAGTATGTGGCCTTTTATTAACATTGCTTCTGTCTAATCTGATCACTTAAAAAGGCTTCATCCTCCCTACTCAAGCCCTTACATCTTTCTGAACTTGTGGTCTCATCTTCCTCCCCCAAGAGAGGGTGGCTTTTGTTACCACCCCCATGAGGGGTCAGGGTGCCAGCCTGGCACAGCACCATGCCAGGCTTGGGGCTCAGCCTTGGGATGAGACATTTTGCTGAAGGAAAGTGTGTTCAGAAACCCTGGCAGGCACTTTGGTGGCTGAGCAGGCCAAGGCAGCCCCCCAACACCATGCAGGAATGCCCCCTGCTTCATGGGTTTTATGCACAGATAATCTGAGTTGACAAACTGAGATCCCAACCTCGGTGACATTTCTGTTGTTTTGGGCTCACCAACAACTGTCCCTCTTTGGATAAAGCAGGAATGAGCTTTCTTCTTCACTGCTTTGTGTTTGTTTGGGGTTTCCCATTTTGGGTTTCTGAGTAGCAGTGAGCTGAGAGGCTCTTTGTACCTCAGGAACCAGCCTGGTGCAGGCAGCACCCTGGCAAGTCCCTTCAGGTGTCACCAGGGACTCTGCGTTTTCGTGCCTTTTCTGTTGGCCAGCTGTGGGAGTTTTGTTTTACTTACTTGAAATGTTTTCTGGGAGTGCCTCACACTGGGCTTGACTTTGAAGGAATTTTGAGAAACGTGGCATTCTTCCAAGCCTCATATCCCAAACCATGGCCCAAAAAGAGAAAAGAGGAGACTCTGTGGTAGTTCTTACAGTTTGGGCTGGGATCTAAGAAAGCAAACTGCCCCTTCCCAGGCCTGGGAGAACCCATGGTGAGACATTAAGATCCTTCCAAAGGAACCCATAGCACCATCAGCTCCCAGTCATTCCAGAGGGTAAGCCACAGCATGGCATTAACGAGAGCAGTAAAAATCTGGCAAACAAAAAAGTATAAATCAAAGTGCTTTGACACTCTTTTCCACTGTGTACAAACACCATGTTCCAGCGAATCGGTGAAATCAAAGCAGCACTGAGGGGTCAATTCAACATTTATGCACATGTCACTGGCAGCAGACCCTGCCCATTGAATATTAAAATCTGAAATAAAAAAGAATTTACAATATTTCTGAAATATTTAGGCATTTGATGAATAGCTCCCTCAAGATCATCCAGATGTGCTTTTGCTACAGCACCATATGCATCTAAAAAAACAGATTGTCTCTGTGTGAGGGTATCTGTCTTCAGTGAAGGATCAACAGAGCTGCACACTGGGGCAAGTACACGTAAGAAGTCTGGTGGAAATCCTGCACAGGAAGTGTTCAGCAGTAAAAAATGTGGCCGGAAAACAACAGCAACATTAAGAAAAACAAAATTTATACTCGCTATTGGTGTTCAGAGGCTTCAATTTTTTAACTTCCTCCTGCTAAGAAACAAACATCAAACCAACCAGTCTAATTAAGGAAACATTGTTGACTTGGACAGTTAGTGAAAAAGAGGAGCCTTAGTTTATTTTTGTCATTGTTTTGCAGGACACTGGCCTGTGCATTCCCCAAATCTTTGCACACTTGATGTAAAAGTCATTTATCACTTAAGAAGGGCACAATCATATTGGTGTCATTAATCACTCCTGTGATTACTCACAAGGTAAGAAGGGTAGGTGTAAAAGCCCTGGAAATTCATACATGAATTTATCAGTGAAGACACTGACATGCAGAGTCATGTTCAAATGAGAAGCCTAAAGGGTTTAACATTGCCTTTGCAAAGTTAAATGCAGTGCTTTAGAACAAGAAAGCAGAAAAATGAAGATTCAGGCAGAAATGGTGGGTTCTGGCTTCCCACAAAGTCACCATGGGCAGACTTCTGGCCCATGCAGGACTTGACAAAGGAGGACAGACCAGACTCTCAAATTACACAAGAGCAATCATGATGGCAAAGGCCACAGCATCTTAAACCTTTCTAAACCAAGGCTGCTTGTGCTGGCCTAGGTGCTCCTGCAGGGAGCGAGGTGAGGGAGCTGAGCAGACTGAAAACTAATGACCTTTTTGGCCACAGCTGGCTGACCCATCACCCCCTGCAGGTGCAGGAGAGCCATTACCGGCTCCAAGATGCTGCTGGGGTGTGGGAAGGTTGTGCAGTGTCACTCCCCAAGTCAGGAGCTGGTCCTACCATGTGCACAGCTTTAGCCCCAGGGACATCCTTCATCCCGCAGTCCAGGACTGGGCATGGAGCCACACTCCAGTAGCTCAGAGTCTGGCAGAGAGGCAGCAGCTCCCAGCCAGAGATGAGAAAACCAGATTGGCTGGGGGTGCTGCTCACTACTCTCAGCATCCCAGTTCCCACCATGGCTGTGATATGGGCTTTCAGTTGCTGATTTAACTGCCCACATCTTCACTGGAGTCCAAGTTCCCTTAGGAAGGATAATGAAAACGTGCAGTGACAGGGATTTCTCATCTGCCATGCTAATTTAATGACTTGCTAGAGAGCTAGTTAGTTGATTTGAAGGGCTAGTTGAAGTAGTTTATCCAATTTACAGACAGCTGCCAAGGAGGCACAGGGAGGCAGGGCTGAGCAGCAACATTCAGTATGAGCCATACATAGCTTTGAGATATTTTTCCTGTGGGTTTCTGCTGTTGCAATCAGACTTCAGATTTCTGACTTTCTGACAACAGGTAAACACAGTACTTCCTCCAGAAGGTTTTGTTTAGGGAGGTGCTATTAATAAATAAGACAGTTACTTGATTTTGAACATGTTTTCAAAGGTTGGGCCTGGACAACCTGCAAACCTTTTGTCTCTTGTGAAAGCCAGATTTGGGTTATTACAGGGAGGGAAGCAGACTTCAAAGTGTGAGGTCCTGTTGGAGTTTCAGGGTTTATTCTTACCTCTGTACTGGACAAATGACAGAAGCAAACCCTCCAGATCCAGGGGGTGGGCAAGGGCTGGGGGCTGGTGTCAGGTACACACTAAGACAGGGCAGCCCTAGGGCTCAGCCTTTCCCCAGGGCAAGGATGCAATGGCAATGACCAGGGAAAACGAGGAGGGGAGGCAGATGCCCGTGAGAGGGACATCCCCAATCCCTGCTCAGTTTTAGCTCCTGAACTCCCTGTTCCACAGTGCCTCTGGAACAGCACAGCAGTGCTGGCTCTGAAAGCTCCTGGGGCCCACGGCAGTGAAACACCGATAGAAATCTGCGTGCAGAGATGCTGTGTGTGGTATGAAACCTGCTGCAGGGGAGGTATGGGGAGAGAGGGAGGGAGAGAAATGCTTAGGATTACTTCTGGTTTGTACCCAAGGGTGCCATTTGTTCATATAAGTATCCATAGCAGAATAAAATACTTTTTATTGAAACTTTTTTTTTTCTCTTGCTGGCAGCCACTCCACTCCAATTATCTCTTCTATCGTATCCCTTGAAGCCAGGCTCCAAGGTAAACAAGTGAAAATCTGACAGCTGGAATGCAAAGCCTCAGCTGAGACTGAAAGCTTTTACTAGATCACATTCTGCACATTTATATTGTCTGGGGTATTAGCAGTGGAAACAAAAATAGAGATTTCCTAATCTCACCAGAGACAACACCTTGGTGCCCCACCTTTGAGAAATCTCCAGTCCACAGCAAAGACTTAATCCATCTTAATTAACAAAGAACCCAAGCAGGCACACTCTCAGCTTGGTCCTGATCTGGATTTCCCACATTCCTGAGTTTTAGTGTATAACTTGCTGAGAAATTATTTTGTGTTTGTAAAGAGTCACCTACTGTGCAAATACACTGTAAAGCCATGTCGATTTAGCCTGAAATTTTACTTCAAAAGAGAACATTCACATTATGTAGATGTGTCTGGCTTCAACATAATTTCAAAATAAAACATCTTTTTTTTTTTTTAAGTAGGATTTTTGATTTGTTTTTCAGTGCAGTGTTGGATATTACAGTTTAAAATTTAAAAATTACATTCTAGAAAAGCAGTTGTTTTGAGAGGACATTATTTTGTGAAGACATGAAATTTCAGGATTATTCAAATCACCATGCTCTTTGCAACACAAATTTTTGATCCTGGATGTGTGTCTCCTTGAAGACCTGTTGGACAGGTGGGAGTGGAGAGAAAACCATTGTTGATTTTTTTCCATGATAAGGAGAGCATCTGAACAACAGCTTGCTCTGAAGATGTGTTAGTGCAGCCTTCTGCTTAACCACAGAGATGGTTTGAATTTCTTCTACTGTTTTATGGACAGAGGGAAAAAAATCTTGGTGTGTCTCGGATCATGTTTGCAAGAAACCCAGGTGATCTTCTCACCCCCTTCAGAGCAATTCAGATTTTACATTTCTCCAGAGAGAGAACAAAGTCCAGGCTCAGGCTTGCCTGCAAGATGGTTTTCTGAGAGAAGGTCTTCTCCTGCAGACTCGTGAACCTCTGCTGCAGCAGCACCATCAGCAAATTGGCACACTGTGAGGCACTGCATGGAAAATGCAGCTGTGCCAGGTTGTAACCATGAGATCTTGTCTGCTCCTTGACCAAACCATGTTTGCACACACATGTTCTCTTTTCATTTGTTTTAAATTCCATTCCTTGCATCAACTCAGTGCCTTTGTGCCGGCTCAGTATACCAGGTCAGGTCAGTGATGAGTCTTGAAAATCAGCCCAGCCAAAAACCCCAAAAACCTGAACTAAACCTATTTTCCAGCCAGATCAGAAAAGCCATTCCATAAAACTTCCAGTGTCACTCAGCAAAACTGATGAGGAGGGAGAAGAAGACTGGGGGGATGGGACAGTGGGAGAGCAGGGCTGTTTATTGGCAGCTCAGCCACTGGGGTTAAGCCAGTAACAAGCCACATCCTTGGAAGAGCACAGTTTGTATTTGCAGAGTCTCCTGGGACTCTTTAGTTCCAAGTGGTAAAAATTTCTTATACTGATGCCATCATCTATTCTCCCATCTACAAATGCCATGAGCATTTCTGGGTAATAAGAGCACATCCACCTCAGCTCCCCTGGGCCTGCCACACACAGAGAAGAGGAGCAGCCATGGTGCACAAACTGCTTCCCATGTCGTCAGCCCTTCCCCAGCCAGGGTCATCTGCCATTTGTGTTATAAAAAGCCCCCATTTTTCATCGATGACCTTCAGGGAGCTCCACATTTGGCCTGTCCAATTCATCAGCTGGTTCTCTGCTGACCTTGCTGGGCCTGGCTCTGCTGTGTCCTGCTCCCCCTGCAGACCCAGGACACCCAGAGGATTGCTGCTATTTTCTTCCTCCCAGCCCGACGTGCTTCCCCCCGGAGGGTGGGAGCTGGGCTGGGTGGAGCTGCAAGCAGCTGTTCAAAGTCTGTGCAGAGACAAAAATCCCCAGCTGTAGCTGTCTGTTCCAACAAACACTCAGAGGCCAAGGCACTGCAATATGAGAAACACATTCCTAGAGGACGTGGATTCAAATGGGGTTGCCTGTGAAGGGATCAGGGGAGAGCAGCCCCATGGCTGTCGACAAGGTACCACACAGAAAGCAAAGTGCTGAGCTGTGACCATCTGCAGGATGCAGCAGGTGACCCAAACTTGATTTAAAAGTGAAGTATTTACCAAATTGCATGGAAAATGCTGTTAATAAAACTATTTTAATTTTTTCCTGGTGAAAATCTGAAGCTTAGGATTCAGCTAGGTCTCATGAACAACCTAGAGAGCTGGAAAATGAAGAGAGTATCTCAAAAAAGTATCTTCCTCATCTCCTCTACCAATCTCAAGGCTACAGAGTGCTAAAAAAAGCACTTGGTAATTTAGCCAGCCTTTTGACTTATCTGAACAGGGTATTGACTCCACCTCTGAAGGAAGCCTCCCATTCAGAGCACTGTCACTTCTTGTCCCACTCTGGTGCAGGAGCAGAAGAAGCAAGGGAAAAGCAGCTGTGGAGTACTTAGCACAGAGCTGGAGCCCAGTCCTGGATGCCTCCTTTCAGGAGAAAAGCTTCAGTGTTCTCCTTCAGGCAGCTCTAGAAATACTGAAGGGGTAGGAAAGAACAGGGATCTGCTTCTCACCAGCAGCTGGCCCAGAGCAGGGAAGCCAAATGTCTGAGCATGGACATCTGCAGAGCTTTAGCCTGTGTTAGAGCCAGCTGTCTGGGACTCCCAGTAACGTGAACAGAGAGAGGCTGTTTGAGGATGTGACTCATCTGTGATGCTGCGGGAGCCTGAGTCAGGGCAGAGGAGATGCTACTGTTGCAGTCTAGAGGAATGACTCCCACAAAGGACTCAGGGTGAACTCAGGGGCTTGTCAAACGTTGGGTTACTTGTTCATTTTCTGCCACAGGGTCAGTACACTGGGGTCATGACCAGCTGAAGTGCCTTCTCTGGGATCATTGACAAAGAGTCCTGAGGATGTTGGGTCATGTGCCTGGGCAAAGGCAGTGGCAAGAAGCAGGAGTCTGCTGCATGTTGTTCACTCTCACCCTGAAGCCCTCACTGGAAGCCTCCACTGCATGGTTCCCATGGAGAGGAGGAGTTTCCTTCAAAGTTCCTTTGGTTTCTGGGTGCAGGTGAATAATGGTGCCTGCTTGGTTGTGCCAAAGGGCTGCAGTTGGCACGTGGATTGTGAGCACAGAGAGATCCCAGTGCCACAGAACTGCCCTCATGGATCTGCCTGTGGGGCTTGGCCATGCATGGGAGATGGTTTGGAGACTCTGCAGTGCTGCAGCTCCTGGGGCCCAGCAGATGTGGCACTGCAGAGAATTGGCCAAGCTGGGACATGGGGAGGTGAGTCAGTAGGTACTGCAACTCTTCAGGTCTTGAATCTACTGCAGAAAATCTGTGGGAGCTGTGGGTGCAGTTGTGGCGTAGCTGGGCTCTGTGGTGGAACAGCACAAAGGCTGTGGCTGTGGGAGCCAAGAAGGCTGGGATGTGACAAGGCTGGGGAGACAGGAATTTACACATGACTGTAGTGTCAGCTGTGCTGGAGGTGTGAGAGGGACCCTCAGAAAATGAAACATTTCTGAATGGGGCTCCTGATGGCAGGAGCTTTGGTCATGCCCCAAAGAAGGCATGGAGATTAAAATAGGTACAAGGCCATGAGTCTGCCCTGAAGGTGTCAGTTCAGTTTGGGCACCTCAGCATGAGAGCTACACGATTTATTGTACTTGCAGCTTGGTGTGTCAGACTCTGAAAAAGGACAGATAATATTGTAACAAGTTTGGAAGGTGAATTTGGAGGAAGAACTGGAGGGTGGGCTCTGTTTCTATGCAAAAGGAGCACGGCAGTGAAAGGGTTGCAGCCTACAGTTCAAATATGGAAAGAAAGTGCTGAAACTCTTGCCAGATCTGTATAAGGTTATGATCTTGGTCTTGCATTCCTGTCTTGGGCAAGGTTGAGGAACCCCAGCTTCTTTAACAGCCTCTGCTCCTTCTTTCAGGACAACTTCCTTGCCATGGGGACCTCACCTGAAGAACAGCTTTTTTTTTTGCAAATTGTGCTGCTTCTCACAACGTTTGGCCAGCACAACCTCACTGGCACTTACCCTGCTGTGTGTGAAGCTGAGTTGAACAGCAGTGCTGGGAGGCAGGCTGGGGTGGTGCTGCACACCCAAGCTGTGAGATCCTCGAGAGAGAAGCTGCTATGTACAAATAAAGTATGCTAGGAAAAGTGTAAGGGGATGAGGCAGGTGTGTGTGGGCTGAAATGGAAAGCCAGGGGCTGGTGTGATAGATTTATGACAAGACTGGAGGAGAGGCTGAGGAGATCTACTTATTATAGTTTAAAAAATGGTCCCATCAGAAGACTGCCGAGAGTGCTCCACTGTGCAAATTTATGACATGCAGTGGGAGTGATCATGTCTTCTGTACAAGCTAGCTAGAAATAACCCCTACCTTTTTGCCATGAATATTATTCACAGAAGAATTAGAATTTTTTTTTTCCCCAAGGAAGTTGTTTGCCTATTAGTGGGGGAAAAATGCTCTTACATTAATGATAACAGAAAACTGACTTGCTTTTTGCAGTTGCAAATTTGAGTTACAATATTTGTTCGAAATTCTTTTTAATTCCAGTTTTTAATTTTAAAGCAAACATTTTTTGTTTTTCAGAAATATAAGCCTAGAAAACCTATTTTTTTCCTGCTCAAACATATTTTGCAGTGGGAAATGTCAGCTTTTCTTCTTAACCGTTATTAACACCTACCCACAAAAATAGCTTGCATACTCTGCCACGTAACCTGAATATTATATGATTCAGAAAAAAAAAAAAAAAAAAAAGAAAAAAAAAGAAAAAAAAAGGGGAAAAAAATCAGGGTCCTGCAATTAAACAATTCATTTTAAGCAAATTTGGGATTTGAAGCTTTCTGGAAGATTCTTTAAGAGCATAGCCATGGAGCATTTTGCATCTGAGTGTCCTCAGTGCCATCAGTGAGGGACCATGGCCAGAGAGCTTGCCCTGTGAGACACTGAGGGGTGTGGGGGTTTTCAGTCTGGGAAAAAAACCCCACTTTTTTGGGAAGCCTGATGGCCACCTGCCATCCAGTGTCTGCTGGAGGAGGCAGAGCTATCCTCTTTTTGGGGAGGTGCAGCAGCAAGAAGAGAGACAGTGGTCACAAAATGCTCCTGAGAGGTTCAAACACGTGGAGCAGAGTTTTCTACCCTAAGGACAGTGGAGCCCTGGAGCAGGCTGTCCAGAGAGGTTGCACAAGCTGCTGGGCTGGCCTGTATGCAAGTGAGAAAGGCACTCCCTTCCAGCCAGGGGCTATTTACTGAGAAGGAGCTGAGCTGTAGGCTCTGCATTAATGAGATTTTGGGAGAGAAATGTCAAAAGGCACTAGTAAGAGTTCCACAGAAATGTCAGAAGTTTTGAACCTGGACGTTTCTCTGTAGCATTATGTCCCAGCAGGAAGGAAAAGGATTTGTACATATGACAGCAAGATAAATATGTCTACAACTGGAAAAAAACAGATAAAATTCAAGCAGATCAATGTTATCTCATGTATCTTATGATGAATGCACTGAAATGACTGAAACTACATATTAAGGGACAAATATAATGTTTCACAATTTGTCTTACTTCTCTGTTTTCCCCTTTTCATCAGGTAACAAGATCGGATGGTGAGTGTCCCTTACTTTTGATTAAAAATAGCCATTCTTCTCATAAGGGCTAATGGTGAATTCTAAGTCTGTGTGCATAGGTGTATACAACATTAAATTAGAGAAGAGTTTATCCCTGAGAAGTTTTATTGTTGGTGGAGGTTCAGAGATTGAAAGCCAACTTTCAGCCCCTGAGTAGAGTTGCTCCTCTAAATGTAGCACATTTTTTGTAAGCCAAACAAATACATTATATGCATGATAAGTAGTTCATATTATCTTTTGCACTAGTGGCAATTATGGGCTGTCTTTTTCAAGGCTGGGTTTTATATGTGGGAGGCACACATATTTATAACATTTCACAAAAACTGCCCTCCCTTGACTCTTCAGGAAAGCAGATAATGTTAAAATTATACTTTATACATGTTTTTTCTAGTGAGTCTTTAATTTTGTGAGTGTCCATCACCTTAAATGTTTCTTCAAATCCTCAAGCACAAAGCTGGAAAACAATGACCAGGTCTTTGCAGAAATCAGTTGTTTTCACATTCACTTACTGTCTATTGTAAGAAATAAGTTCCCCTACACTGCCAAACTGAAAAATCTCTACAAGATTTCAAAGAACCCCCTAATGCCAAGAAATGTGCGGCAATAAATTGTCTTGTGTTTTTTTTCTACAGCCTATGAGGACAGAACAAGTTCAAGGACCCCACTGCATAATTAATTTTGAGATTAGAAGAATTCCTCTACTTTGGAGGCACCTGGCATTTGAGGCCAATGAGGGGTAACAGGGTCAAGAAGCGAATAATATAATAAACTCACTGAAATTTATAAATCTGCAAGTTAGACTGAAGAATTTTCTTTTATGCTTCAGAGCATCTGCTGCTTCTCAGGAGAGCAGGCAGGAATTTTTGCCATCTCTCTCTCTCTCTCTTTTTT
>VWYO01002921.1:30011-57424 GCA_013400275.1 Rhadina sibilatrix | reverse complement strand
TTTTTTTTTTAATTTCAATCACAGGGACTACATTAGGACTTAGGGAAGCTGCACTATTTCTTGGTGTCTGTTTTGGATTTAATTGACTAATGACCAGACTGGAGACACTGACTCTTCTGATTTTCAGTATCTAATGTTGGTCATGCTGTGGCTGAGAAAAAAGTAGCTTTAGGAAATGTAGGAAATGGCCTCAACTTGCGTGGCTGTGAGTGGGTCTAATTTATGCTGCATGAAGAATAAACATAAGTACATCCTTTGCCAGGGCTGCCAGTATTCAGAGGGGTGGATTTGGAAGAATTAAGGCGACTAACAGTTGCCTGGTCTGAGGAACTCAGAGCCTGGAGAGTGGAAAAGATGGATTTCTTTAAGGCACAGGTACTAAAACTGTCCAGAAATGGTATTCCAAAGAAGAAAATACACAGGGAAGGGCAATGCTAGGGTAAGCAGACAGCTAATGAGGTTCAATAGAAAAAAGGAAAATAAAAGATGACAAATAGATATAGCTGTGCCAGAGGTAGGGAAGAGGAGATGTAAAATGAGAACTGCTGAGTAGAGAAATGAGTTAGACCTGACAGATACAAAGTAGCAAAATGTACTTTACCCATATGAATAGAACAAGAAGAATGGAAAAGTGAGCACCAAGTACGGACCAAGGGTGCTCTAGATACAGATCCCAGAATAAAGAATTGACATTTGGGGACTTAATGTGAGACTTTAGCATAATATAAACCCCCAAGCCAGCTGCCTCCCTTTCTGTAACGACCTGGCTGCAGTTCAGGGGTGCTCTTCTGTCTGCATGTGCCCATGCTGCCTTCCTTGCATGCTCTTACTTGCTGTGCAAATCCCTATTTAGGAAGGATTTGAGAGGTTCAGATCATATGTGGCAGGCAGGTTTGCTCCAGATGGCATTTGACAGCACAATAACAACAAAAAGTCATGCACCTCTACCCCAGCAGTGGAAAAACAAGGGGTGAGTGAGCAGACAAGGCAGTGAAAGCACAGAGGAATGAATCAGACAATACCAGCATAACCACACAGGCTGCACACAAGGTCAAGACCACAGAAATGAGGGTGGGGAGAGCTGCTATTTAGACTAAGAGGCCCAGTACAGCCAAGAGTTAAAGGTCTTCTCAAAGGTTGGTCTAGGAAAACTTCATTACTGTGGTTGGCTAAATCTTCCTGATTCTCTTGCTTCCAGAAGTTACACTATAAACCTCACTCTGATATCATTTTAGGAGATTTACCAAAAAGCTTTCTTGCTGTGATGTGCAGATAAAATATCCTGCTTCCACTGCCCTTGCTGGTTCTGTCCCCTTCTATTCTGGTAGTCAGTGGTCAGGAGATGAATCAGTACTTGGGGAGATCCTGTTCCCTGTGTTTAACTTCATAATAAGATAGAGGCAGTCAGGTATGCTGATCCATTTGTGACACCACATCTGCTCTGTTGTTCCTAAGGGCTTGGGTGTGGGTGTGCTGCTGTTCCTAAGGGTTGGGTTGTTGGGGTTGGTGTGCTGGGGAGAACAATGGGCAAAAAAATAAGGCTGAATTCGCATTGAGATGATCTGAAATGAATTCTCAGCTTGATCGAGATTTTATTTATCCCTGTGTAAATAAAAAAACCCCAACAAAATAAAACGCTTCCAGGCCACTCACTTGTTACTTACTGTATAGCATCCGGAGAGAGGAAATGTATAAAATATCTTGTGAACCAGCAAGACATGTTGGAAACCGTATTATGTTCCCCTCTGTTCAACAGGCTGGAAAGTCTTAATGTTTCCTGTCATCTTAAACTTCCTCTTTGCTTTATAAATAATTCCTGGATGCAAAACATTTTCTAGTGCCTTGGCCCTGTGCTGAGGAATGCATGCTGAGACAAGCTCCCTGAGACAAAAAACACTCCAACAATTGTCCTCTTGGTGCACTGCCAAGCAATGGAGATTTTCAAGCAGGATCTAAAAATTGAAATGCAGCTATGCAGATAATCATCCCTTGGTAAAAGGGAAAATTTCTTTACAGGATGAAGGGTTTGTAGAAGCGGTGAAAATAGATTTCTGTACCTCATGCTGAATTGAACTGAGAAACTGAGCCAAATTGCCATTTGACCCTGCTTAGGGCAGAAAATCTGGAAAAGCACAAAACAGTGTGGAGTATCTTCCCTCATACTCCCAGTGTTAGGGAAAGGTCACCCCTGTATCTTCCCTGAGAGCATCCAGGACCCAGAGCTGGGAACAAAGAAGGAAAGACACCTCAGTTCCTTTCTTATCCCCCTCTCTGCTCCTTGAGCAAACCCCGAGAGGTGGGTGAACCTGCTGACACCTGGTGTGAGCTGCCCAGATCAGCAGGACCCCCAGGAGCTTTCTCCTGGTGTTTGCTCCAGGGTACTGCACCACTGCTCATCCAGTGTGGGCAGAGCTGGGACACTGCAGCTGAATCCATCAAAACCAATCTAAACATGTTCACTGCAGCAATCCTGCTGCTATTTCATCAGGTCGGTATGTAATTGTTTCTGTTGCTGGAAGGCTCCATCACCCTCCTCATTAAAATGCAAATTTTACATTAATTAAAAATGCTGGGAGCACTTGCACAATTTATGACCAAATCTTAGAGTTCAGAAACCCCCATGCTGGGGAGGGGCAGCAAGGCAGTTTTGAAACTGCTGGAATAAATCCTTATCTCAGAACACTGAGGATGTTTTAGCTGATAAAGGTTCTTTTGTGGACTTCTAAAATTAATTTGTTCCACCTAGATTGGGAAACAGACAAAGCAGAAAGCATTCAAGCAGAATTATATTCCTACAGATAAATGCATCTAAAACTTTTCACACGCAAAAAAAAGGAAGAAGAAAGATTCCATTTTATGCTCTGATGCAGCAGTAAGTGATCTTCTTTCTTCTCAACCTTCCTTTCCCAATCAGAAGTTTTGCATATTCCCCTGTATAGCTGACCTAATCTTACAGCACTGGGAACTTGTCTGCTGGGATTCCTCAGTTTGACTGGAGCAAACTCCATCTGCTACTAATTAGTCAGTAATGGTAGAATTTCTCCTGTGATGTGCTGGGGTGAGTGGGGAGCTCCTCCTTAGTGACACATAACAGACCAGCAAGAGGAGACCCTCAGGCTGTGGCTGCCTGGTTTTCATACACTGAGCTGCGACTTTTCCAGCAGTGTTCTGCTCTGGGGTGAGGATCTGGAGGGGTGCTGGGGGAGCCTGGGCTCACTGGTGCTCCTCACCTTGCTCCCTTACAGGTTTGGCTGCAGTGGGGTCTGTGTCTGGCAGGGGGGAGGGTGGCAGTGGTTGGGGTGTGAAAGCCTCCATGAGAGGAGGAGAATCACATGCTGACACATCCATGGCATGTGAAGCCACCTGTGGCATTTTGGCATGACTGGAGCTTTCACACTGCCCTAGGGGAGGAAGCTGTGTGATCTCCTTGTTGGGAAGTGCCTGGAGCGAAGGATCAGGCTGTAGGAAATCTTTGCTCTTTCTCCACAGGATACCTCAAGGCTATGGCCAGAGGCTCTACCTCCTCATTCAGGTAGCCCAATTTCAATTTCCAGTTCCTCTACCTTTCCTGAAAAACCAGGCGGACAAGCCTGAGGGTCTCCCCTTGCTGGCCTGGTGCGTGCCACTGAGATGTAGCCTTTTCCTTTATTTTCCTGAAGCTGTTAGCTTTTCCCACCTGGTTTACACCCTTCTGCCCCACGGAAACCTTTGGCAAGCCTGGTCCTTACTTCTGGGCGTGAGCAAATCACCGTGTGTCACTGAGGGAAAAATATCCCTACAGCTGCGAAATTAACCCTGATGTGGAAAAAACCTTCTGCCTTGGAAATGAAATAAATGGCAAAGGAGGGTGGCAGGTCCGTCTGTGCACAGCATGGCCTCCTTGCAGGAACAGGAGAAGCAGGAGTGTGACCAGCATCCAACAGTGTATGGGAAGAGCTGGGCAGGCTGGCACAGGGATCTCTCCCAATGTGCTACTGGAAGTGCCTGCCCCTGGTGCCTCTCATGCCTGTGTTTGAGGTTCCTGTTTCTGTTCTTCATTTCCTGGAAAGGGTAAGTACACACACCTAACTCCAGCAACGCCTGTGCAGAGCCCGTTTCTGGCACATGTATAAATCAGCAGCAATTTCTACAAAGGTAAATTTTGTTAGTCATTATAAAATTGTCTAAGTTAGGTCAGAATCCAGCCTCCTGAGGGGCTGTTAATGGGCCCTGGGGAGTCTGCGTATGTGTGTGTACGTGCATGGGTACGTAAGCAAGCGGAAGGGAGGACTCAAACCACTGCAGTTATTCACATTGCAATGCCCGTCCTTGGAGAGATGGGCTCCTCTAGTGCCAAGCCCTCTACAAGCCAGGAGTAAAGCAAAGGTTCCTTCTGCAAAGAGCCCACTCTCTGGTTTAGTGACAGCTGTAACAGGTGAATGATATGGAAATGTGTGAGTGTGGAAGAACAGGGTAATTATAGACACTTGCCTTTGGCCAGTCTCACAGTGGCACTGCCAGTCCCAGAGCACATGTGCCTGTCTGCAGATCAGATTAGTGACTGCAGATGGGTGACTTTCTGCAAATTTAGGGCATTGAGGATCTGGTCTGTTATTTATGCAGAGTGATCGAACACAGACATTAATTTCTGTGAGGCAGGACTTTTTATGGCTCCCTATGGATCACACAGGGCATACTGAATTGCTGTCCTTCTGGTTGTAGATATATCATCTACGAGAATCCAGGAAGATCTGAGACCACATTATTAGGATAGTTTCCACATTCTCAGCCCTGGTACTTAAACACAGTAAATAAAGAAATGAAAGATGATTTGTTGTTCATTTGGCTGAACTATTCTAAGATCTCAGGGAAAAAAAAATTCAAAAACCATCTTGATAGGTTCAGAGTTATAAATAGCAACACTGTGTGTACTGAGGAAAATACTGCATTCCTCCAGGTTCTTGTAAGAAAAAAGGATTAAGAGAATGTGAAACTCGTAAAATTTATGGTGGCCCTTGGCCGGATGTGATGTGTCAGTGGATGCAAGGCACATACCAAAAGCGAAGTCAAGCAGTCACTGAAGATTTATATCTGCTGCATCTCTGTCCCAATAACACCATATGTTTATATGGACTGTGCATTTATTATTGGAAATTGAAGGACTGCCTCATCACTTCTTACTGGAATCTCATGGATTTGTTTTCTGAAGGACACTGAGAGGAATACATGCTCCCACTTATATCCCGTGTCTATTTTAGTTTAAAGTAAAATGTAAAATATGTGCTCCTTCGTCTTAGCAAGGAACAGGATTCCTGAAATTAGAGAATGGGTGCAGGCAGCAGCCAGCCACCTCACTTCCATGCTTCTTGTTGTGAAACGTTGTCTTCTTGTGTAGGGATTTTATAAAAAATTTACATTTTCCTGGTAATGTACACATATCCCATCATTCAAGCTGAGTGTGAAACAACTCCCCCGACTGAAAAGCTGCCAAAAATCCAGGAGCATCCCCGGTCTGCAACAGGAATAGTCCTGGAAATCTGTCAAAGCAGAAGAAGTGAGAGATAGGAGCTGGGGTGTGTGTGCTTCCCCAGCAGCCAGGGAGCCCAGGCTGAGGCTTGGCCCCAGTGCCCTGGTTTGCCCCATCGGTGGCAGGGACACAGTGATGGGGCAGAGCTGCTGCTGACAGAGAGCTCACACATGGGTGGTGGAATGGTGAGAGGGGGCTGCTGGTGAGAAGGACACACATGGGGAGGGAAATGAGCAAGAGAAAGTCCTGATGTGCTGTGGGACATGAGGGGCAGGGGTGGCTCTGTCCAGGAGGCTCTGCCCAGCTCGGAGCCCTCCCCGGAGCAGGCAGGCAGCCGAGAACACGTGCTGCCCTTTTGGCTACCTGTCCTGTGCAGCTGGAGGGCTGAGAGCCATAATAGGCTAGAGGAAACCAAGTTGTTTCCAGGCACTCATTCCCAGGAGCCGGTGGCAGGTGGGGATGGCCCCGGGATGGCCCCCCCAGCCAGGGAAGGGAGGGTCCCTCGCACCCTCTGCTGAATGAGTGCCAGTAGCAGGAAGTGGTATCTTAAACAAGCACAGCTGTGGGTAGTTGTGGTAGCTAAAACAATATTCCATACTCCATGGAGATGGGATTGTTTTGGTTAACCACTGTGTAACTCCCCCTATTAAGTAGTTCCTGTTCTCAGCAAGAGTTACATTATGCTTAATGTCATTTTACTTACCTATAGTCTAAGGTGTTGCTTTTTTCCTAATCTAACCCAGGCCTGTTTGGGTGAATTTGTCACTTCCGCTCTGCAGAGCTGGTCTTAGGTCACAGTTATCCCAAGGGCACACATACACGCTTTTAAGGTATATCCTCACTGAGGAATTTAAACAGCCAGGAGGTGTTCCCCAGCCTTAGGCAGGTTTTCTGCCCATTAATGGCATCTCCATATCTCCAGTCAGGCTGCCCACATCCAAATAGCCAACTGGGAACAGCCTCAGGTCCCTGTTAAATCCTAGACTGTTCCCAGGGATTGTAAGGGCCGTGCTGGTGGCCCAGCCCTAAACTGAACTACATCAGTGCTGCCAATTTAGTAACACCTATGGTCAAGTTTCAGGGCTTAAACCAGCAAACCTGGACCTTCAGGATGAGTTTGCTAGTATGGATGTAACCTCTGCTTTCTTCATGGGGAAGAAGAATAAACAGGAAAAACCTCACACTTATTTATGTAAACTATTATGCTGTTTACCCAAAATGCTGCCTTACTAACATGTTACCTTGGCTGGGATCTGTTTAGCTTTTGATTTCACAAGTGGTAAGAGACTCTGTACATCACCACTGCTGTGGTGGACATGCAAAAGGCAGCAGAAACAATGGACATCACCCCAGTAGCTCTGACCTGGGCTGTAGGTACAGACATGATGCTTTCAAGGAGGGTAGCACTACCTGCAGTGTGGTCTGGGCCAAAAAAATGCCCCCTTAGTTAAATGGTTTGTAAAATCTAGCTGGAATGGAGACAGGGATACCAAGCTTTGGACTAACTGGTTTATGCTTAAAAGCCACCTGTCTGATCCCAGACACAAGAGTGTCACTGAGGCTGAGGGGGTCTTGCCTCTTGTTGGGTCTGGCCATCAGAAACACATCTGAAATCACATATGAGATGTCTGGAAGAAGCAGGGGTAGAAGCAGGGCTGACCCCAAACTTGTGCAAATAAATCCAATCTCTCTTTCGCCTTCCTAATTTTGATTTTATGCTGCAAAGACCCCAAACACCTCCTGGTACAAAATGAAAAGGAACAGCGAATGATGTTTATTCTCCAGGCTGGCAGTGTTTCAACCCTTGGACCAGTCTTCTAAGCTAAAAATTGCCAAACTAGCTGAATACCTCCTTCTGCTCCTGGATTAATGTGTTTGGCTTTTGCTGATTTATGGGAGCTGTCACTTCACGACCTCAACACGTGCTCTGAAGAAAGTGAGCTTGCACCAGAAACCAGGAGCTACCCACTGGAAGACAAAGCAAAGAGAGATGGATCTGGTCTGTAACTGTGCACTGTGCCCGGGGCTCAGGTGCCCTGTGCTGTCACCATCACAGAACATCTGTGGCTGCTCAGCTGGGAGGAGGGAGACAGAGAAAGATGACACTTGCCATTCCCTTCCTGAGGTGCTCAGTGCCCTCATCCCCCCATAGCCCCACTGGCTGCACATCCTCAGCTGTTCCCAGCATCCCTGGGGGTTTCCTGGAGTGTCTGATTAAGGGGCCAGAAGAATGTCACTTGATTAGAGCATAATCTGACCACAGACACTCTGATGCATTTTCCATATTTGAGTGGAAAAAGCTGCAGCTCTGCCCCAGTGTAAAGGTAAAAGATTGACCTGGTGTGTCTGCAGAAGGAAAGTCCTCACAGGCTTTCAGCAATGGAAAAAAGCAGAAAGACCAGTGATAACAGAGGGACAGCTTTCCACACACACTGAGCTGGCAAGGACACAAAGGACATACACAGAGGATTCAATTATTTTTTTTCCTAATTTCATCTGACATTTAGCAATCGTAACTTTTCATTTGAGTAATAAATGGGTTTGTCCTTTCCAGCAAAACTGCTGTGGACATATTATTCCCTTTATGGTGTGTTTTGCTGAATTCCAGATGTTGCTGTTTATTCAAGTCAAAGTTCAAATAAAGAAGAGTCAAAAACAAAAAAAAAAGTTTTGCTCAAAATGAAAAAGAAAATAAGATTCTGAAAGCAGTTAGTTTGTGCAGGTATTACTGTTACATGAAACTTTATACTGAATTAGATTACAGCAATGCAGTGAATCACTCCAGGGGAGTGAAAATGACTGTCAGTGCTTGCTTCTCCCATTAACCTTTTATAATGTGAGCTTGTAAAATAATATGTGGTCTGGGAGATGAGGAAGAAAAGAGTACTCATTGAGCCAGCCTCTACAGGAGAAATTGTCATCTCAGATGTAATGATGAAAGAAATAACCCTTTGCTTATCCAACCTACCCCTATATCAAGTGCCTCTCTCTACAGGCAGAGATAGAGCAACCAGAGGAAACATGATCAAAGATGGGGCTCGTTCAGGTTGTGCCCAATTGTTTCTTTCTCAGGTGAGATCCGTGTGCTCGGTGCTGCACAAAGTAAAACCTGATCCTCACTAGAACACTGATAGGCACCTCAAGTCCTTGCTCAGAGATGAGAAGATGAAACATTCTTCAGATGCTTTCTCAGTAATTGAAATGTAATTGCTTGCATTTTAACTAGCTTTTAATCTTGGGAACCAGTCCCTCTGGAACCAGCCGAGGTGGCTGTAGAGCAGCCTTGGGGTGGCTCTGAATAGCAAACCTCTGCCTATACTTGTGTCTTGGTTCTGGAGTGAGAAGATGACATAAAGCTGAGTTTTTTCTTTCTGCATAGCTAAACAGAGGCTGTGAATTTGCCTCCAGTTTTGGTAGATTTCCTCCATATTGCAAAGGAAAATAAGCAGAGCAAAAACAAAGGGTTTGTTTTAATCACATGGAGGATGTTCAAAAGAGTGGCTCGCTACCTGCTGTTGCTAGCTGAAGGCTGCTGAGATATTTAACAGCCTATTTGAAATAATTGCATTCCCTGGGACTTCATTTTTAGATCCTAATTTAGCCTTTCATCCCTGTCAAGTGGGATGAAATCACCCCTAACAGGTAACCCACTCCTGCCTGAAGAGGTTTTGATGTGTGTCTGCCCATCCATCACTGGGCTGCTGCGATGAGGGACAGAGGTGGAGAGAGAGCATTCACTTCCACATGTGGCATGTGGACATGATGGAGAGTTTTCCTGGAGCCATTGGGAACTGGGAATCACCTCCTAGGAGGCCAAGAGGCTGATACCTCCCCAGTTCAATGGAGGTGAAAATAAAGGTGTGTGGCATCAGGAGTGAAAACACCTTATACTGGGCTGGAAATGAACAGCAGTGCAAAAGCAGCACAAAGCACAAACAGGTAGCTTTTCTATGGCCAGTTT
This sequence comes from Rhadina sibilatrix, assembly GCA_013400275.1. Classification (NCBI taxonomy): domain Eukaryota; kingdom Metazoa; phylum Chordata; class Aves; order Passeriformes; family Phylloscopidae; genus Rhadina; species Rhadina sibilatrix. The sequence goes on along the minus strand of VWYO01002921.1, from coordinate 47,957 downwards.
TAATGTTTGGCAAGTTCCTGAGCAGCCTTTCCCTTCAGTAACCCTTGGAACACTCCAAGAGCTTGTCAGGTTCTTATGGAGCTGCTCTTGCCCTATGCAGACACGAGGGATTAGTCACAGCTGGGGGGGATGTGCTGGGGGCCTGCCTGAGCCATCCAGCAGCTCACAGCTCTCCCTCCATCCTGCAGCAACCACAGAATCATGGAACCATTCAGGCTGGAAAAGACTTCTAAGTCCAACCATTAACCAACATTGACAAGGCCCCCACTAAATTTGGTTGCTGCAGGATGCCATGTCTACATGGTTTTTAAATACCTCCACGGATGGTGAAGCCTGTTCCAGTGCTTGACTACCCTCTCCATGAAGGAATTTTTCCTAATTACAAATCTAAGCTTCTCCTGGTGCATCTTGAGGCCCCTGCAACCCGTCTTGTGACAGATTTGAGGTGGCCTTGGTGTGGGTTTCTGGGTGCTGGCAGGAGACTGCCACACAGACAGAAATGCTGGTGATGCCAGGTGAAGGGCTCCTTGTCCTCTGGCTCTGTGTCTTTGTTCCATGTGAGACATCACAGGGAGATGGGGAGGACATGTCAGTGCTGGGAGCAGTCTCCTTGAAGCAGCATAGCTGAAGTGCAATCTGAAGAATAAATTGTGAAATGCTTATGCTCAGACAGATTTTTTGGGTACCTTTGCCCCTGCTCATGGAGAGGTTTGATCTTACTTCCCTCAGGAGCATTTTCTCCCCATTCAGAAGGAGCAGAGGCACTAATGGGTGGCTATCCTTATGAACCTTTGTGGCTCCCTGCCACAGAAACTACCAAAAGTCATTTGACAGCTCCCCAGGGCTTCTGTTTCTCTTAGGTTTGATTCCTTCTTAATTAAAACTCACTAGGTAGAGTGATTTTTGTTTTTATTTGATTTGGTTGCCTTTGGGAAGGGGGAAGGGGAAACAACCTTTCTTCTACTTCCTAGCAGGAATATTTACCTATGGACACAGCTTAATCTGACTTTCAAGCAAACAGATCAATATTTGCTTTTCACCACATCGAAACTTGCTGTTAGCATTCCTGTCCAGAAATTAATACATGTTGATGTTAGTTAGGGGCCATTGATTTGTCTGGTGTATGTAGGTATAATCTGCTTCAATTCAGCAGAGTCAGTATATTCCATCAGAAAAGTTGCCCTCATATATGTCACAGTTTTATCAAGCTTGGCTTCCTAAATTAAGTTGCAATCGAGATAGAAAAGAAATGATAAATGGAAAATTAACTGCATGAAATCAAACAGGAATCAGCATGGGCACCTGGGGGTGTAGAGGAGACCTTCATTTTAAGGAGGGCAGTGCTGTTGCAGGCTGGGTTACTGCCATCCCCTGCCTGACTGCCTAAACCTGCATATCTCAAGTTTCCCAGGTCACAAGGTTATTCATATTTGCTTCCATTGTAGCCTCTGCTAGGGCACTAATGCACCATTCCTTTTGTCTTTGCCATGAGGAAATACATAGCATTAGGCTGCCTGCAGTCTACACGGACAAGGTAAGTAGAAAGTGGGAGATAATGCTCTTGTTACACTTATTTACCAGCTGGGAAGGTTCAGGGAAGGAGATTAAGGGACATGCCTGTGGCAGTCTGTGGTAGATGGTACAGTTACAGACTGATATCATGAGATCCCTGTTAGTGTCTTTCTTGTATGGCCACCTCTCCCAGGACAACACCCTGGTCTCATTGGGACAAATGAAATTTTAGCTGTGCCAACTATCCCTGTAAAATGACCTTTCCAAAACATGGATGTATTTTACAAATAGATATACCTTTTCTTTGCAAATTAGTAATAGGGGCCCTTTAGACCTACTACAGGTATCTTTGGCTTAGTACCACTATCACCAATGATGCTTTGAAGGCAGAGGCTGCTGAATGTTGCCATGGGCAAGACTTTCTTCCCTAGGTTTGTAAACACCCCAATGTGTAATACAGTGGCTGGTGAGGAGTGGTAGCTTGGTGAGACATGGGCTTAATCACCAATGAGAGCACTCAGGACCTGGAACACGTGCACTGCACTGTGGTATGATCTAAGAAGCTATTTAAGGTCTCAGCTGGAAAACAAACACAGAAAATATAACCATGGATTACAAGGCTGCTTGAGATCTACGTAGATACACTGTTTTGACAGCAGAAATTATAAACAGCTCATTTTTGTTGACCTGTGCCCTACAATCTGTTTGAAAGCAATTCCTGCTTTTTATCTGAGAAACCGATGGTGGAAAACATTGCTTGCACGGAAAATATTGTCTCGGTCATCTCTTGCCCAATGGTTTGTTTCGAAATTGTGATTAACCAAGCTAAAGCTCATTCCTCCTTGGCAGTACCTGAGTGTGATCCCCAAGGCGCTGTCGCTGACTGATGGGTCTGTGCTGATGAGTCAGAGCCGACATGTCTGTGATGGACTGATAAAAGCAGGATGACACTTCAGACAAAACAAACCATGAGAGACCCACACATATCAGCCTATTCCACAGTACTTTCACCAGTGGTGGAGGAGGAAAGTGGAAAAGAGAGATGGAGTAAGGAGAAAGGCAACAGGAAGAAAATCAGGGCAAGGATCAGGCAGGACACATTAAAAACATTTCCCAAACAGAGAAAAGTGGCTCCCACACAGAAATCTGCTCTGCTTTGTCCTGCTTACTTAACAGAAGTTCTGCAAGCTTCCCACACCTCTCTTTTTGTTACTGGTGACAGCGTGAGAGAACCAGGCTGTTTCAGCATGTTTCTGTTCCTCACTATAAGATTCAACCTGCTGCTTGCTCTTCCCTGCTTAGGAGAGTGACAAGGTGGAGACAGGAGACTGGGGCTCAGAGCATCCTTCTTGGAGCTAAGGCCAGCAAGACAATAAACATGTAGGTTTGGGCAGGTTTGACCAAACAGTTGGTGCTGTGTTACTGCCAGGTGCTATGAGCAAGGCAGAAACTATAAGGGGGTGAAGGAAAATTTCTCAGACTGCTAGAAGCAGTTTAGGCTGGCTTCTGAACTGCCCTCTGAACTGTGCAGGCAGGGGTCAATGGTGCCTGTGTGGGAGCAAGAGCACTGCTGCACCTGTGACAGGTAGAGGATTTTGCTCAATTAGTCTAAAGAGATTAGACCTCTCTTTACAAACCTGGCTGGATAAGGAGAAGAGCAGCTCATTTTACACACTCTAAGTGTGTTTCTCTGGGACTGAGGTCCAGCAGGCTCCAAGAAACCCCTCCCCAGTGAGAGCCATTGCTAGACCTGTGTCTATCCAGTCATTGGTCTGCCCAGTTAGCTCTGAGAAACCTTCTTATGGAATTATCATTGCAGGCCATTTGCTGGTCTGGATCAGTACCTGCTTTTTGCACTTTATTTGTCCTTCAATCTTTCCCCAGCAGCATTGCTGCCAGGGCCAAAACTGGGCTTTCATTGTTGCAGTTATAGGAGTCATTAAACCTGGAGAGGATGCAGAGTTGAAGCCAGGTCAAGCTGTTTCTCCCCAGAGACTGGTTTTCATCTGCATGTTATTATGTTAGAAATCTGCATTTATGGAAGATATTATTAATACAAGAGCAATTGAGACCTCTTATCTGGCTGTGCTCTGCCTACCTGCTGCTGGCCAGACAAATTGCTCCCATGACATGACAGCCAACTGGGTGCCAGTTCCAATCTGCTTCTGTCATTTCTAAAGCACTGTGGTTGATCATCTCTGACATAAGTCAGTTGTCACCAGCACCTCCCCAGGTTCATGCCATAACTGCTCTCCATGCAGGTTCACAAGCCCTGATCCTCTCTCCAGGTGTGCTCTCCCCTCTGTCATGCAGAGTGGGACATCATGAGGCCACCTCAGGGAGGATATACATGAGAAGCTTCCTGGTGGGAATAGTCCACATTTCATACCCTGTGCACCAGTTACTTGTGAGAGAGTTTGATGGTCTGAGGACAAAAACCATGCTGGCAATGGAGCAAATAGTCTACTGATATGGAAGCCTCCAGGCCTGTGCCCTGGTCCTATTTATTCCCTAAGTCAGACATAGCCCAAATGACCCAGCCTCAGTAAGCTATGTAGGGAACATATCAGTCTAATGCAGCACAGAAGACAGACCCTCACTCTGGGAGTGTAGAAAATCCTACCCAAGGCTTGACAAGAAGGCCGGGGCTCGGTGCTGCAGGGAACAAAACATCTCTGTGCCCACACCAGTGGTGTTCACACCCACTGGGCAGCATTTGTGCTGCTACTTCTAAGGTCTTTTGCTGCCAGACACATCTCAAAATTAGCAATCACATTTTTATCTCAGTATCTTCTACTCTCATCTGTTCCTACAGAGCAGGATGGGTCAGGAAACATCTGTTTCAGTGACTGCAGCAGCCACAGCAGTCAAGTGGGCTCTGGCAAAATGGGGAGTAAACAAAGCTCGTGCATAACAAAGCGGTGTCCGGCAGCAAATTCTTCCTATCAGAAAGAAAACTGAATCTCACCCTTGTTTCCCTGACTCCTGTCTGCTTCCCGGTTAAGCCCCAACGATTTCAAGCATCCCAGGCATGCAAGGAAACACTGTTGATGTCAGGCAGGCCTGCCGGGAAAAGGGGATGGAGCTCAGGAAGTCTGGGCCCCTGGCAATGAAACAAATACTGTGTGGAGAGCATTTTCTGGGTCATAAAAGGGTTTCCCCAGTGTTCAGTCTGTCTGAGACAATTTTCTATTTAAACTCCCCAGCTGTAGCTTGAGGAAGGGGCAGTGGAGCACAAAGTGAATCACCCATCCTGTCCAAGAGAATCCTGAGGTGGGAGATTTCCTGCCTTTGGAAGGAAAACAAGATACACAATCACTGCTGGTGCCAGAGGGGAATCCAGCCATCTAACAGGGACCTCAGTGAGGCCATCCGTGAGCCCAGACATTTATTCCATCTGCCCCATGCTCAGGAAAACTTGAGCTGGGGGCTCTCTCACTGACGGGTGTGCCGTGCTGGAGTAGGCCCACAAAGCAGGTTTTCCCAGCACAAAGCCCAGCTGCTGCCAGGCTGGAGGTGGTGTTCACAGCCACCAACACCATGCTCTTACTGGCCACTGGAAGCAAGGGGAGCCTGCCTTCCCAGCCCCATTCCTCATGGAGGCAGACTGTTGTCAAGGTAATCAAGCCCACACTGGCTCATGAGCTGCATGTGTGGTACTCTCTGCTCACCTCACTAAAGGACTCCTACAGAAAATTATTAATCAGAGGAAGGTTCAAGTTACAAAACACCATTATTCACTGATTCAGCACTGAATCACGTCCATACTCAGCATGTAAAACAGACTTTAGCCACAGGAATGCTTAAACTGCTGACTGTGATGAAGAAAGTTGTGGAGGTGATAAAATGTAGGGCGGCATTAGCTGAGCTACACCTATTTAAACCCAGTTATCTACAGCACTCAAGCTTTAAATTTATACTTCAGGCTAAATTTCGTGTCATTTTGTATATTTTAAATGGGATTAAGGAAGGCACTTTGAAAATGTTTTGGATCTATTTTCCCCCTCATTGAACCAGTGAGAGTTTCAACGGGAGCATCCCAGGGAACACAGAAAAGTTGTGTGTGTGTGTTTGAAGAATCACTGCAGTCAGACACGCAAAATGCTGATCTGCTAAACATTCAGTGAACTGATTCAATCATGCTCATATCACTTTAATAAGCTACCTTTTTACAGGAAGGTTTCATATTGGATCAGATGGTTTTTACTGTGTCACTCCAGCTTCATGTCAAATGGAAAAGATACAGGTGATGCAGGTCACCTGTCTGTCAGAGACTGCCCTACAAACAGCGTTTTTGAGAACTTGCTCTATTTAATAGTAACATTTGCAACCATTTGCAACCATTAGCACATTATGCTAACCAAAGAAAACCCATTTCCATTTATTTGACTAGCTTTGCATTAGCTCTAAATTAAGCACTGTATTTAACTATGCACTTTCATAGTCCTTATTTTATTCATTAGAGAAGTAAATTTCTACTTGAAATATTTGGTAAACAAATAAGGGGAAGTATCTTTGTCTGCAAGTGTGCTAGAGGTGCAGTCCTCAGTTGTGGTGTCCTTATGAAAAACTTTTTGAATGTTTGACAGGAAAGGTGGGATTTGTCCAACCAACTCCAGATGTTCACACTGCAAATTTCTGCCTGTGAGCTAAGAGTCTAGAGCGTTTTTATAGTCAGTGGAAAAATACAGACGCTTCAGGATGCATTTCCCCTAATCCTAATGTCTGCAACACCTCTGATATCACACCCTGAAAGTGCCTGTTTCTTTCTGCTCACTCTAAAGGGAACCCCTAAAGTGACTGGCACTGATGCAGATGTCCAGGCTATGTCTGCATGAGGAAACTAAAACACCAGGGATCATTCCTTGGCACTGAAGATGAGGGGCAAAGAATGGCACAAAAAGTTCTTGCCCTCAAAAGTAGTGAAGTATCCTTTAAGTGACTGCCACTGCCCTGCCCTGAGCCCACCAGGCCTTTGGGAGAGCACTGGGTGGCCCAGGATGAAATAATGCTGAGGACAAGCAGCTGGGATGGTGTAGAAGCATCATGGATGGCCACAGGAGGAAGCTGCAGTAGCTGGCCCAGGAAGAGAATTTTGTGTTGTAGACATGCCAAAGAATAGAAGTGAATCCTACCAAATGTCTTGGGGATGTTCAGGTCCTCCTCTTCTGCCTTCACTGCCTGTAATTTGTGAATGAAAATATGTTAAGATGTTAATATATGTTGCTGTTTGGGGGCTGTTGGTGTTTCTGCTGCAACAGAACTAGGGTTTCTGGTTAATGCTTGGCTGCTCTGACCTTTCCTCTTATCCTTCCTGAAGCAGAAAGGTATTTTTTGTCAGTGCCTCCAGCTCTTTTCACAAACTATGCAGGAAGAGAATGGCTCGTTTACCTCCATAGAGATTTCTCTAAATTGATTTCCCTCTAGTGGATTTGTGCTGCTGAAAGGATTAAGGTTTTCACTTGTCATTTGGTGATTATGAAAATCATTGGGGACAGAATTGCAAGATCAAGCAATGCTAAACCCAAACAGCTTCCTAAGTGAACTTTTGCTGCTCCTTTGATGTCAGGACAGGACTCTTCTCATCCATACCAGAGTCAGTTGCCAACTGTGCCCACCAAAGCAGCAGCATCCCTTTATAAATTCTCAGTCTGGTTGGAACATTAGTTGTCAATATAATGGGAAAATCTAATCCTTTATTTCATCCAGATTTCACAGTGGAAGCACACTGTGTTAGGTTTACTTTTTGTCCTGTAAAAACTGCTTGTTTGTAAACAGTTCCATTATTTTGAAACAAAATTTCTCATTTTTCATCTTTCAATAGCCCTCTCTTGTGTCTTCAAGACAGAAATATCACTGTCACTATGATCTATTGCTGTGGGTATGTACTATGTATGCTAAATCTATCAGATTCTGACCATGGTTTTAAGTGGTACAAGTATAGCATGGCCATGGTCAGGGTCTGTCTGCTGGGGAAATAACACCTGAGTTAATTTCATGCAGCTGGGACACCTAAGTCTTCACATCTTTTTGCTTTGTCTCAGCAGTTTCAGAGAGACTTCTCCATACAGCAGCATAAATGAGAAGCAAGTCTAACCCCAGACACTGAGGACAGACAGAAATGAAAAATAAAACTCAAACCCAAGGAAATTGATGTTTCAGTTCAACTGCAACATAAAAAGTAGCAGAAATGGGACATCTGAGGGGAACCTAGAAATCCTGACGTCATTACAACTGCTTCTTTTTAGTATGAAGTCTTGTTCTTTGATAATACATTACTGAGTAATTTTGTCTGTGTGCCTTCTCTTCCATGTAAAAATACTGGTTTTCAATTAAAGAAGCTTACTTTTGTTTTCAGAGGTTAGATTTTATTCCTGAAGCTTTAAAACAGAATAAAAAATATTTGATAAGAAGAGTGTTCATATGTATCACAGGAAAAATTCCTAAAGAGAAGGAGTTCTTGAAAATTGGTCTCTAGACCAATTTTTGCACAAATGAGAAGTGCTGTGAAAAATGATAATCCATATTAATTAAATCTTTTGGTGTTAGAGAACAAATTGAGGCACATGTGTAAGCTGAAGGGATTTGTAATGTGAGTCAGTCTTTTTGCCTCTAGGTCACCACTTCAGAGTTGGTGTGGGCTAGTAGTAACTGAAAGTCATTATTCTCTGACAGCTGTTTGGAGACCTCTGGGAAATGATTTTGTGTTATCCTGCTAGCAGTGGTAGTGACTGATGCAGCATCAAGTAATCTATCCTCCCTGCAGGGGGTAATTGGTATTTTCCTCCATGGTGGCAAGCAGAGAGCCTGTAGCCACAACAGGCATAAAACAAAATTATCATCCTCTCATTGTATCACCAGCATCAGCCACGTACTTTAATGTTCAGCCCCCAAAGTGCTAATGCTGTGTGCACCTTATCACCACAGGGTCTGGGCTCAGAGCACAGGCACTGTCAGGAGGAGGCCCCTGAGGACTGGCATTGCTCTCCTAACTCCCAACAAAGGCAGAGCTGGGGGAGGGAAGGGAGGTGAACCTCTCCAAGGCTCCCTAGGATGTGTTGTTACTCCACACCACGCATGCTGCCTGCAATGGCACAGCTCCTGTTTGTTTCTGTTCCGTGGAACCTGGGCTCAAAGCCTTGTAAATGACCTGCTGGTCAGGTTCCTCCTGCTCACTGCCTGACTCCCCCACCACTCACCCCTGTCCTCCTGAAATTTTAGGCTGGTTTCCTGACTGGCAGCATCAGCGTGTGTGCAGCTGATAAACCTCTGAGCACAAGATCATATTAACCAGAGGGCCCAAAGCAGCTTTACATGGGCAGCTGAAGTTAAACATCAACAAACTTTGGGTGAGGAAAAGCTGCCAGAATGCATTAGGGCCTTGTTGGCATTTTATATTCTTGTAAATGTTTTGCAAGCTTTTTTGCAGAAAATTTGCAAAGAACATGTGTCCATCACGTTTTGATCTAGTACTGACACTCCCCAAATCCAAGTTTACTGTTCTTTGTCAGTTTTAGAGACACTGACTCACATCTCAGTCAAAGCTCTCCAGTTTATCCTGACCATGTGTAAAAATTGGGGTCTAACCTCCACTGGAATTTCCTGTTATTTCCCTGGTGGGGTCTGGCTGATGGAGGGATCTGCATCTAGAGGCACTTTCCTGGCAGACTTTTCTTGCCATGTTTTTCCCATCTACCTCCCTGTGCTCTCAGGCTCGCTGTGCTTTGTGACTGATACAGCCTCCTACAGACACTGGTGATTCACTTAATTCAAAACCAAAGGTTCAAAGCAGAAGGGTTGCCCTCCAGAGAGGCCTGTCTCACCCCACTGTCTGAAAACTGCTTGGAATGATGCACTCACACTTATGTGTGTGTACCTCTTAGGTGCCTGGTAAAGGGAAACCTGCATCTTAGTATGTGCATTTCTAGAAAGAGTTAACAAAATAGAGCTAATATTCAGAGGAAAATTTTAAAAGTACTTTGTAGACCTGGAAAAATATGTTAAATGATTTAAAGTGATCAGTTTGATTTATAAAGGAAAAGAAGATTTAGTGGCAACTCAAGTTACAGTCAATAAAAAGGCTACAATGTTAAACAGCTTTTTAAATCTAATGGAGAAGGACATGACAAGAAACAGTGGCTGGAAGCTGAAGCCAGACAAATTCAAGTGCAGTCTCATAAACTGTAACTCCCATAAAGCACTGTGCAACCAAGGGGAAATGAAGTTTAATCATGATCCTGACTCAAAGCAGATCATTGCTGGGAGGTGACAGCTGTATCACCATCTGCAACAAATTTTTGAGCATTTGGACTATCTGGATGTTTGGATCAGACTCAAATGGCCACTGTGTGATCTGAGCAACTACAGTCAACACCTGGGATCCTCATGCCATTTGAGGAGTTCTGGGAAGTCTGAGATATCCAGACAGGACTGGCCAGACATGCCACAAGACCTACAGAAGATCCTTTTGGGGTAGAAGCTAGAAACTAGGAAGGATACATTAATGAATCTGCAAAGATGCTGGACTATGGCAAGGAGAATGGCTGAGTCTAGTCCCAGTTGCCCAGAATCCTCTTACAGACAGTGAAGAGCTTTAAGTAGGCTACTCAAAAATGGGGTTCTGAAATAGATCTGATAAACCATGGCATGAAAACAGCTATTTATCTCCCTGCATTGTAAAATGAGAGCAGGGAATTTAGCTAAGATATTGATATCTTGCTGTAGGCATCTAATACTATGTGAGATGAATACAGCACTCAGTGATTAAATGAAATGCTCTGATACCATAGCAATGTTTTAGATATGTTAGATCCTAGATTGCAAGATTTTAACTGTTTTATCTGAATCTCGGATAGTAATAAACAACGAATATCCAGAAATTCAATGTTTTACCTTTGGCCAAACTGAAAAAGTAAGATAGAGTTCAAATTATTCCAGTGCTCTCAATGGAAAAAAAAAACTAAACAAACATTCACCCATTAAAATCAGAAATTCTCTTTTCTCTCTCAGAAACATCCCAGGCCAACTTGTGAAGTTTGATGAATATGTAACTACTGATGTGATATGTATTGCTACTGCCCAGAAATCCCTTTGCCTGCATACAGAATCCCAGCAGTTCAATGACAACACCATGCCACGTGTACATTGTTGTGCAATGTCCAAGCATAAGACTGAATGTTGCTCAGTAATACACAGTGAAGCAATCAGGGGAGAAAAGGAGAAAAAGAAATAACCCCACCCACAGTAAGGGAAAGATCAGAAGATGGTTTGCTCCAGTGGCCTTTGACATCCAGTTGCTGCTGTACCTAAGGCAACATTAATTTTCCTGAGCCTCTGCTTGGGCTCTCCAGCTGGAATAGACCATTGTCCCCTTTGGATGACTGCACTTTCTACCACTCCTGCACAAGATTAGTTGTGTAGTCCAGGTCTGAATTGTGAAGAAAAGTGCAGGGAAGTGGCAGCAAAGAAAATGCTGTGAGCAGGGCTGGCAGAGGTGTGGGACAGCTGGGCACAGAGGAGCAGCACTTTGCCCTGTGCACACCCAGTGCTGTTGGAGAGGCAGTGGTACCACACCCTGCAAACACAGAACTGCCAGTCAGCAGAGGCACGCAAAGGTCAAGATTATTTTTAGAGACATAAAATTAATGGCCTTCTTTCCCAAGTCATTGCAAAAACATTGTTTGGGAAAGTTTCTTCTAGGAAATGCACACCACCTCTAAAGATATGTTTACCTACTCAACACCTTTAAATGTTTGTTTACTTGCTGTACATATGAGTTTGGCTTCAGAGGGCAGAACATATTCAAAGAAAAGCCAATCTCTCAATCAGTCACAAGGAAGTCTTTTAGGACAAGCAGATTATCACATTAAATTTTTCAACAAGTGCTGGAGTCACAGGCCAAGATGTCCCTATAGTCCCTAAAGGAAAGCAGGCCATGGTCTGAGCCATGCCATGGCATCTCCTCTTGAAGAAGGGGTTCTTAAGGTGTCAGCAAGGCCTGTCATTGTTTTAGCAGGTGCTGCCTATGACTCTCCCTCACTGGCTTCTCCTGAAATTACTATTTAAAAAAATCTTGTCTGCAGTGGTATTTTAGTGCTATTCATTGTAACTCTAGGATTATCTCTGGAAAGTGAAATGGCTCCCATTTAGCAGAATATGCTTTCCTTGTCCTGGCCTCAGGGGATAGAGGGATAAGTGACAGTCAGAGGTGACTCAAGACACACCCTTGGAGTGATACAGTGTGGATTTCAGTCCTTGGAGATGATTGGCTGGGTCTACAAGTGCTTCTGCATATGCTGTTACCTGAGCTGGTTCTGAGCTGAGCTCTGCCAGCTCTTCCTGGAGGCAGTACAGTTGCTCTTGGATTTGATTGATGAGTGCTCAGGGTGCTTGAGAAATCTCAGGACATCCACAACATCCACATCTTGAGAGAGCCAAGCAGATGGATGTGTAACTCCTGCCTTAGCCCCAGGGTCTTGGAGCTTCAAGAAGGCTCCCAGACTTCAGGGCTAAAGCAGGAGTTACACATTCATCTGCTTAACTCCACCAAGAACACAGCATTGGGCCAGCTCCCACTTAGATGCTGCAGAAACTCAGAAGCTAAAACACAAGGGAGTGGTGGGGTTTAGATGCCCTAGGGCAAGGCAGCATTGCAGGCTGAAGTTCTGGATCTAAATGTTCCCCACTTTGGGGAAGTTTGGGTTGCATCTCCCCTTCTTAGGGTCAGTGCACTGCAGAATGTCCTTCAGCTAATGCCACAACACATCATCATCCCAAAGTCCTCACATGAGCCCTGTGGCTGAGTATTCATCCTTTGCCCTGTGATGATGGGAAGGTTGATGGCTGGTTCCTGTCCAGATAAGGATGGAGATCCTGGATGGGGCACATGCCAAAGCACTGGGAGAAGAAACATCTCTCACTGGCTCTCATCCAGGCTTTCAAAGCAGCAGAGCCAAGGGAATCATGTGAAACCTAAGCACAGTCAGCACTTCAAGGGCTTCAGCAATCACTGGCAGTCATTGTTTAAAGTAAAAACTTAATTGACCTTTCTGATACCTACCTGATGCACTCCACCAAAAATATGCTGGTTTGTTGTTTTTTTTTTTTTTTTTTTTTTTTTTTTTTTTTTTTTTTTTTTTTTTTTTTTTTTTTTTTTTTGTGGGCAGCATTGCCTTCTTGGGTAAAAATTTAGGAAGAAAATGTCCATTAACAGTTGAATGAAATGGCAGTTACTGGATAGTCAGACAGCATGGAGCCTGTACTTTTAATGCAACTAATTCTCTCATGGCTTAATAAATTAATTACACTAGTGTACTCAAGACTGAAGTTCAAGAAGACAATTGTGAACGTTCTTTTGTTTTTAAATACATAAACATTGAGATCCTTAAAAGGGAATTTTGCCTATTCTGAGGCCTTGACTACTGCATTATTGCAATAAGGCACCTACAAAAATATGTGGGGTTTTGACATGGTATTTTTATTTTTTTGCTTTGCCTATGCTTTACATAATTGGACTGATTTTTTTTTAATGCAAATGAAATTACCAGCATTTTTTGTATCCTAAAATCCTTTGAAAACAAAAAGGAATTCTGCTTTGCTATGCTTCTGTGTGTCAGAAGAGCAGGACTTTTGCAGGTGTTCACCAATCCTTAAAGGAATGCAGGAGACACTTGTATCCCTTGGAGAAGTGTGCTCCCCATTTTTGCACACAGGATGACATGGCAAAGAGGTTCAGAGGAGATAGCAGGAGGTTTAGGTGGGAATTGCCCAAATCTCAAAAACTTAGTCAGCATTAAGTTACAGTCTTTATGAAAGAGTGGCAGACAATTCTTACCTTCATTCCCCAGGCTTGGCCCTCTCATTCCCATCAAGCTTCCTGTGGCATTTTAAGACTCATGGAGTTGTACAGGAAACAGATCTGATCTCAAGGGAAAAGAAAAAAAAAGTTGTCTTCTGGCGGATCTGTTCCCTGAACGGACTTGGTGCCCCTTTTTTTTTTTTTTGCTTTTATATTCCACTGACATGAACCATCTTCTTCTGGTGGCATTAGTCAATGCTACATGGGCTTCTCTTCATCAGGCAGTGCTAGTAAGTAATTGCTCCTTTGGCTCTGAGGCTCTTGGGAGTACCAAGGCAGAGAGGCAGAGTGACTTTTCAGGGCCCATAAGGACCAGTCTGGTGCTGGGTATAAAGGCATGGCTTAGCCTTAAGGAATATGAAAGGACCTCGCAGAGCAAAGAATCCTCCTTGCCCACACAACCACAGAACAAAGTAATTTCTGCAAAAATGAAAAAAACCTCCTAAATCCTGGCTTCCCATGGCTTAGGCACAATCTCAGATGCCTCAGTGCTCATTTTAGTTCATTAGCTCTGAACAGCTAACGAGCAAGATGAGGGATGTGCCAGCTGCAACAGCCAGCAGGTCCTCACAGCCACTGGATTTGTGACTCACATGCTGAGGGTGCTGAGGGTATTTATTCACACCTGCAGCACTGGTGAGTGTGCAGGGTGTGTGCTGCTTCTTGATGGTGGTGACAACTCTGAACAGCATCATCCCTGGGTCAGCTTGCTCTTCAAGGACTGATCCCCAAGATGGAGCACTGCCATTTATCAGGACTTAGCTGTGGCCTAATATGCAGTTTGGTCACTGCACTTGCAGTGAAGGAGAACTGGGAAGAGCTTCTGAGGAGAGCAGCATGAATGATTTAAGGTCCAGAAGATAAGATTTGTGGATTCAAAGGACTTGGGGAACATCAGTCTGGGCGACATGTGACTGTCAGGGAAAGATAAATGTTTGAAACAAGGCAAAAATGCCCTAAGAAAGGAAGGGAATAATCTGTGCCTGGAAAGGGGTGAGAGATTATGGATTTTAACTGCAGCAAAAAGACTTCAGTTAGAAATTATGAGAAACTTTCTCAATAAAATATTGAAGCAGGGAGTTGGATGCCCAAGGGAAGCTGCTGTAAAATCTTCACACCAGTTTGGTGGCGGGTTTTTTGGTGGTGTTTTGTTTGTTTGTTTGTTTTAATGGATGTTTTTAATTTTGGTTTGTTTGTTTTCGTTTGTTTTTGTTTTGTTGTTTTGTTGTTGTTTTGGGGTTTTTTTGGTTTTGTTTTTGTTTTTGTTTTTTTTTTTGAGGACAGATTAGAGAAGCACCTATGAGTATAAGTTTCTGTCAAACTTGTCTTGGGGCAAGAGATCTGCACAGTGACCTCTCAGATTCTCTTTCAGGCTGGTTTTCTCTGATGAAATTAACCTGTGAAAATTTGTCACAGAAAGTAATTTCTCTGCAACAAGTGAGATGCAGCCACATGGTGTTTCTGGGTGTGCTGNCTACAGGATCATCTCTACTCCACCAGAACCAAATCTGCCACTCCAGGAGGACTCACTTTTGGACTGCTTCCAACACCCTGACCAACAGGGTGTCAGGTTGTAGCTCTGACTCTGTCAGGGTTTTCCAAAATTGTTGTTTGTTTGCTGGTGTGGTTGGGTGGTTTTGTTTTGCTACTACATTTGTATTTCCTGGTAAAGAACTGTTATTTGTATTCCCAAATCTTTGCCTGAAAGCCCTGAATTGCAAAATTATAATTTGGCGGGGGTGAGGGGTTTACATTCTCCATTCTAAGGGAAACTCCAGCTTTCCCTGGCAGATACCTGTCTTTCCAAACCAAGACACTGTGGCATCTTTGCAGGGTATGGCTGTGCTGCAGAGCTCCTCAAAGCAGGAGTGCAGAGCCCAGGGACACAGCACAGAAATGCAAAGCTGAAATGTGAATGAGAGGCTTTAATTAATCGTGCAGCTCTTGAGAGGGATGTCCTGCAATTCTGAAGGACTGCAAATGGTCAAGACCTCAGTCAAAGATCTGAAAGGGAGTGGGCATTGATTTCTCTAGGAAGTCAGGTTACCTGTGTTGTGCTTTTCCCCTGAAACTCAAAGCCTTTGCAGACTCCCCAAAGACCATAAACTGTCTGCCTTAAAGATTCATTTCTGTACAGAGGAGACTTGCTCCCTAACAAACCAGTGCAAAATTGTCTCCCTCACATGTACCTGAGCAGTCACCAGCAAATGTAGTTTTGCTCAGTAAGCCTTGATCCATGACATCTACAGGAGTTGGGAATTCTAAAGCCAAATGTATCATTTGCTTCTCTTACTCAGATGCCACAGAAATGCATACTCCTTATTGAGATCCTGCACTTCATTTGCCATCTCTGGAGTGACAGATCCTGCCTACGTGGTTGGAAAAGTGCATGCCAGGAGTTTTCTCATTGTAAACACATTATGAGCTGATATAAATCCTGGACAAGCCAAGCTCACAGCAGATGTAACATAATAGAAACAATGAAAAGTTTTCTAGTCCCACAGAGGGGGTGGAGCTGTCTCTTCTATTCAAATGTGGGGATATATATATCTGTATCTCTGGGTATACACAGAAAATAAGAGCTGTTCCTGGTAATGCCTTTTCCAGTCGTGAAGCAGTCGCAGTTCACAAGCACTGCAGCCAGGCTGAAAGTGCACCTCTTGCATGTGTCTGTACAGGGAAAGCTGGAAGAAGCAGAAGACCTGACAGGAGAGCAAGGTTCTGAAGGAGGGATGCAGACCCAGAGCAGGAGGTGGGAGAAGAGGAGGCTGTGCTGCACCCACGTGCCTCACACAAACTCCAAGCACAGGATCCACCACAGGACGTGCAGCCCATGGGTAATTTACTTCAGCACCTCAAAGCATCTTGAGGCTGTGAGGAGCACCAGCCAGGCACGCTGTGGTTGTGTGGGCATTTTGGCACAAACCCCCTACTGATTGCATATAGATCATTTCAGTTTGGGATCATCCCAGTGCAAACATGATCTGGGTTTATGTGTACATTTTTCAAGGGGCACTGACATGGCAGACAAAAACGGGACATATCACAGCCCTCAACTCTCACCAGCTGCCTTCCCTCTGTACTCAGTGATGCACTGGCAGCCTCCCTCCATTCCCACCTTGAGAGCCACAGCTGGTCCAAGTGCAGATTGAAAGAGACCTTGGGTGAGCCTGGGTATTTTGGGGCACCTCTGAGAATCAAAGGTAATAAAACTTTTTTTATATCATCTGTCATGCTGCTTGAGTTAAAGTTAGCAATTGGTGTGAGCATTTGCCAGAAAGATTTCCTACAGAGTAAGAGAACTAGCCAGCCCCTGTGGCATTATCAGCAAATAATATTCACGAATATTTCTGTGGTTTTGAGACAGTAAAAAAAAGACGTGATCTGGCAAGAAGCTGTGGAAAGAAAGACCATATTTCTGACCAGCCAAGGCTTACATCATCATCTCCAGGAATTTCTTCTCTGCAGGGAGCACAGAGCAGCCCTTCTCTAGAAGGTCAACAGGGTTACTTAAACTTGGGTCATTTTACACAGCTGGGCAAATGAATCTGGAGAAACCAAGGTGGCAGAAGTCTCTGTCAGTGAGACTGGAAGGGATGAGAGACCAGGATGATTGTCTGGAGCTACAAACCACTGCTAACTGACTGCTCCAAATGTCTGGTCTAATGGTATCTTTTTCCAACAAAGACATCTACTGCCTTCATCACCCATCACTTGTTCTGGGATGGAAGCATGAACCCGACCAAGAGGCTACCCAAATCCAGTGCCTCTTCTATTTGCTCCACACATTGAAGAATAACACTGAGAAAGCCTTAAGAACCATTCCTGGACTGCAGCATGCCACAGAAGCTGCTCCAGTTAGCCAAGGTGATACCAGAGTGATGGATGCTGAGCAGAGAGTGGTGCCATGGGAGGATTGTGCCCACTGCAGGAGCAGGGTCTGGTTGCACATTCCTCAGCCCTGAGTCACATGGGGCTGCCTGCTGACCCCTAACCCCACTCCAGCTCCAGGCATAATTTTCCTGCCTCATTTCTGTGGGAAAAAGTGTCTTCTCAAAGAGGAGTGATGAAAAGCAATCACTGAAGTCTATAAAACACCACTCCTCTGAGGCCACACTGTGCCAGTTGGAGATGGCTCACAAAGGGGCTTTTCTCCTTTCACTCTTGGCCTGAGGGGATGGAGGGGGGCCCAAAAAGCTTGTTAATTTTGCAAAACATGTCAATGGCATGATGCAGCAATCTGCAAGCATGCAAATGAGAGGTTTCAATCTTCATAGTTTAGCAGAGGTTAATGAATGATCAATAGATGATCATTAGCCAGATGCTTTGTTAGCTGGTATTTTGGAGGTTGCTACAAGCTCAAAAAGGTCTCATTAAAACGTCTCAAGGAAATCTTCTATAGGTGGAAACTGAGGCACAATGTTGAGAGTAGCTTCACACCAGCTCAATCCATGTCTGATGTGATCATGACTTGCTGGTTGCAGATAGAGTGCACAGAGACAGGGTTTTCCAGTCTCAACAAGGTGACAGAGGAAAAGCCAAGACTCAAGGTCTGGCTGCAAATCCTGCTAATTTTT
>VWYO01002921.1:0-29988 GCA_013400275.1 Rhadina sibilatrix | reverse complement strand
TTTTTTTTTTTTTCTGTCTTCCACCTAAGTTTAGTGTTGTGATCTCCCCTGCAAAGTGGAACCCATCAGGAGGGGCTGGTCTAAACAGTTGTGTACATTGAGCTGTGTGGGATTTGCCTGACAGTCAGCAGACAGAGCTGTGCTTGCCAGGGATGACAGAGGCTTTGGAGCACTTGGAGCATTGTCCCACTCCCCACTAGTCACAGCAGATGCTGCAGCACAGCAACACTTAAGGCCAGGAGGGGAGGGGAGCATTTCATCTAAATCTTGATGCCTGTTCCATCTGAACTAGGAACTGGTTTTGGAACTAGGAACTGGATGGATTAGGAAATCCATCCCTGGTTATTACATAGAAAAAGACACTTCTAGAATTTGTTTCATTTTGAAAAAGAAGTATAAAATGAGAGAAAAAAAATGTTGTCCTATATCCCTGCACCTGACCCCCATGTGCAGAACAGAGCCATGAAATCTTCCTTCATTTTCCTAGCTCTCATCTGAAGAACTTCTTGTGTTGGCTATTTTCCTTTAAAAGAAATTATTTAAAAAATCTGTATTCTTGTTTAATTTAAAAAAATATTAAATGAAGTAAAAAGAGCTGCAAATTACCAGGTTTGTTGCCCTGCTGCAGGTATATGAGTAGTTAGTCTTGTGTGAGAGGAGCAGATGTTGTTTTTTTCCAAATGGCTCTGCCTGTGCTTAGGGTGCAAATATAACATTGTGCAGTGATGGTGACAGGGAGGTGATACCAGTGGGTTTGTACATGTGCATGGCAGTTAAATACCTACTTAAATGCTCCAGCAGCCTGCAATCCCAACTGACAGGTGAATGAATTGAAGTAGAAGAGAACATAGACTATGCTTTTCCAAAGAAGGAGAGCTTTAGTCTTCATCCTTCCCTTACCAGCCTAAAAAGATATCATTGTCTTAGAAGACAAGCAAACCATATTCCAGATGTCCAGAGTATTTGAAAAAGGATGTTTATTAATGACCTGGGGACTGAAGATAAACAGGCTGCACAAAAATAACCCTTGAGATACAATAGTGGACTTAACCTCTGCATGCCAGCGGTCTGGGTAGCCTGGGGAGGGGGCAGACAGGGCTGCACAGGCTGTGGAGATGGCTTCAGCTACAGCTCAGAGCTTCTACTTACAGGTAGTAACAGATTGCAGCGCTGCGGAGGATGAATACAGAACTGCTGGAGAAGTGTCTTCTCCTATTGTCTGCTTACATGATCAATTATAACAAGAGAAAATCCTGGCCTCATCACTCATGTCAAAAAAAACCCCAGCCAATCCATCTTCATGTAGCAAACACTGCTATGAGAACAAAGGGAGGCTTTACCAGTCCTTCCTTTTGGACACACATAATTTATAAACCTACAGCAATACTTTTGCCAGAACAACATCCATGCAAAAGCAACAGCCACAATAAAAGAAATCCTCTTTACTTAGCTTTGCATCCCCCCACCTAGCACATAAAACCTGCCTGCTCAAGATCAATAATGTATGTACTGAGCAGGGTGAGATCCATCTTCCCCCTTCTGCACATGCATATTCCCATAGGGAAAGGCCAAGAGACTCAGATTGCTCTTCTGAACTACATTGCACACTCTGAAACTCAGGGAGTCTGGGCTCTGTGATAACTGTAGAGGAGAGATATTCATGTCAAGGGCAGGCTGCTAAATGGCCTTCCTGCCAGCCCAGATTAAGCAGTGTCAGCTCCAGCTGATTGCACTGATCACAGGTGGGTGCAGCTCCATCCACCTTTGGGGTGCATTTACCCCACCTGTTCAGTGGCTCAGTTGGTACCCAGTGTGAAGGGACAGAGCAGTAAACTGCCTCTATTTAAAAAATTGCTTCTGCCTTAAGAAAGTTTATGTAAATAAATACATAAATTTACATATAAGCTATAAACCAAATAATGAAATATAAAATTAGTAATATATACTGTAAAAATTAAAACATTTATGTACATAAATAAAGCTTAAATAAACTCACAACCACAAAGGTGTGGGTTTATATTAGCTAGGGATGAAGCTTCCAGTTGGCTCCCTCCACTGAGATGTGCCTGGCTTTACTCAAAGTCTGCACTGCTCTGGAATATGTCCAAGGCACTCTGATGGATGCAGGCTCAGGACTGGAGACAAACCCCTTCTACCACTTTTGAGGAGCTCCCATCCTATCCAAGCTACTCCCTGTATCTCCCTCATCCCAGCCCATCTCTCCTTTGAGCTTCAGTCTCAACAGCCCAGATCCTTATTTGTTCTGTTTTCATACATTGGCCTCTGAAATCTCCCTTTTCTATCCATTATTCACACTCAGCAACTGATATTTTGGGTTTTTGGATCAGGGCTGGGGAGACTTCTTGCTTGACCTTGCCTAAGCCATTGAATTTCTTTGTATCAGCTTGTAAGCTGCAAAATTGAGCCATAATTCCCATGTCAAACTGTATATCATCTACTGAGGCTTCAGGGCAGGTCATTAAATCTCACTGGTATATAACTTGAGAATTGGGCTTACAAATATTGTGGAAGGCTTGGGCCAAAGCTCTTTTGAGACTGTGTGATTTCTCACTACATATGGATGCACAAAGCTTTGAGGTATATATAAAGTTTTGTGAACTTTGATCTTACCTGAGACCTATGCTAAGCACAGATAATGTTTGTGCAAACCAGGAATCCCACGAAGATGTGTCAAAACATCCATCCTGCCCACCCACAAGGAGCTTCTCTGGCTTATTCCAGGTTCTCCTGGTAGAAAGTTGTTAATATGACCTTTATGTTCCAGACACAATGAGACCAAGATTTAAGACTTTTCAATATATAAAAGAAAACAGAGGTCAGGTAAAAATAAACTGATGAAAATGCTTGCTACATGGCAAAGTACAATGGAATGACCCACTTGGGAAAACTGCATATTTGACCTCTTCAAAAAGATATGAAAAATGTCTCCCTGACTCATCAACTATTTGCCTCATTTACCTGCTGCGTGCAGTCTTCCCAGGCTAACCAGAGTCAGCTGGAATTCGGCTGCATTTGCAAAGCTGACAACTAACCTAATAATTCATCATTTCTGCCAGTGCCTTTATCTCATCCAGGAGAAACAATTTCACATTTGGCTGTAGTAAGGGTCTGTTGATTTGGGAGAGCCCAGTTTCCCCAGGCTGTTTGTGCACTGTTGGCTGAAGGTCCCCTCAGCAAACATGCCACAGTGTCTGCAGTCTGTGTGCTGTTTACCCAGCCCTTTTCTAGGGCTCTCCCCAGAGGAAGCACCAGGCATTATCATCAGTTGACACTAGTTAACTTTTCTGCTTAATGCATTCCCACAAGAGATATTGCAAACACACACATATCAGCTGCCATTAAGCTGGAAAATAACTCAGGCCTCCATTACAAGCCATGTCCAGTTGTTTCCATGCCTTACTGCAGTTGCTACCTTGAGGTCAAAAGTTGAAATAAAAACTTGTTAGTATTGTATTTATAATGTTCTTATTGGCAATGGACTGAGCTGGCTGGATCGTTGAACTAATCCTTGTATTCACTGAGTGGAAATTCCAAAATATTGACAAAGTACTGCTATTTAATCTCCAGGAATGCTTTTTGTTCTAAACCAGAGGTGTCTAAGACTTTACAAATGATACCAAGAGCCCTCAAGTTTATCACAGTATCCTGATGTTTGGAAGAGAGAAGATCCAAAATGGAACTGCTTGAGAATTTTTCAACTCCCATTTTTCAACCATTGCACAACAACTTTTTGAAATGTAAGTTTTTAATGGAAAGATATTAGTTCTGGTGAAATACAGGATTGTAGCTTCACAGTCGGCTTTGTGTCTGTCACTCCTGAATGAATACACTGTTCACTTAGAAAATCAGAGGTTGGCTTCAGATCTCTGCTTCTGTTATTCAGAGCAAAGATTACTCTGGAAATACCATGGTTCAAGCAAGTGGTTCACTAACTACTGCTACAGGCTATTTTGATCTGCCTTTTTCTTTCGAAATCTTAAAAAAATATCACAAAACTGGAAATTATCCTTTCCTCTATACACCTGCCCTCCAAATGGACATCAGATGAGAGAACGGATTCCCCTTTCTATCTGGGGTGTCACTCAAGAGCAAGTTCCCACTGCCCTGCGAGGTGGCTCAGCAGGCTCCCTCCTCTCACAGGGCTGTCTCCTGCCTGGCAGTGCTGAAGAGGATAGCTGAAGAGGAAGGCCTAAATACTGAATCAGCAGAGGGGCAGCCTGGAGTGAGTCCATCCTGTCAGCAGGGAAATAATGTGCTTGGTTCTTCAGTGGCTACCAGCATCCCTCCCCACTTCAAGCCACCAAGCAATCAGTCAAGTGAGAGTTACCATTTCCTCGCTGTCAGAACTTGGGTGAGGTAGCACTGCATGGAAGAGGTCGAGCCACCACCATCTTCTCCAACTTCACCAGCAACTTACTCCTGATGGGATATGGTATCCTAATAATACTGTGGCAAAACCAGTGTTTTGGGGGGCCCTGATCAAGGGCTGAGGTGTCACGAGGGAGTAGTGCTGGGACAAACCTTGCTGTGCCATCTCTAAGAAACACTCAAGCACCTGGCTGAGAGCCCAAGCTCAGATCCATGACTACTTTGTCCCTGCCTTTGCTGAAAACAGCCAGGAAAATTAAAATTTGGGGATTTTAGGTTCCTTATGGGCTTCCATTTTCCCCTCTCATACTCAGTGTTTTGTGAAACCAAATATTGCTGTTTTGAGGAGCCTGTAAATCTGCCACTGGGGAGCTGGTTGTCCTTGGAAACAGATTGCAATCTCAACATGTTTCCAAATGAACAAGAAATATCTGGAGATTGAACTGAATTTGTGGGACAGAAAGAAAAGCCACTAGCCCTGTGCTTTAAAGCTGCCAGCAAAGATTCAGTTTCATGAGGAGGTTAACAACAACAACAACAAAAAACAACCAGCCAAGAACACTTTCAACATCCCCAAAAGAAGATGAGCTTCTTTGTAATTAAGTCCTTCCTGGATGCTTATAGATGTGCAAAGTGAAAGGGTCCCTGGCATGACAGTAGCAATGCATTTTATTTGGCAAAATGCCACTGTCAGTGTATTTCAGCTCATAAGTGATTGTTTTCCCTGCAGGCAGCTTTGAGCCTTGATATAGCAACCTCCAGCACACAGGAAAAAAAGACCACCTTTCCTCTGAGCAGATTAGCAGCACTTAGGAAGGAAACACAATGGGTTGGTGAACAAATTCTTTCAGCTCATGGCTGGTTTCTGAAACCTAAACAGTCTTTTGGAAGGGGAGCACAGCAAGGCTGGTTGTGTTTACACTCCAGATTTAAATACACTGACATACTGCCAGGTTTGGAGCTGTGTATCAGGCGAAGGTCAGTGAAAACTCAAACTCTTTGTGACAGGTTATTTTGTGCTTAAATAAATTCAGATAAATCGTACAATGAGTTTATCTGTAGCTTTCAAAAGACTGACGTGCACCATAGCAAGGCTGCAGGCTGTCAGCCAGCTGGTGTAGGCAGTGGCCAGCATGGCCCTGGACACAGCTGTCTTACTGGAGTACAAGTACCTGGAATGAGTATCTTTCCCAAAGAGAGGAAGCCTTGCAATAATGAAAAATGCTAGAATACTGATATTATTTACACTTGTAACATAAGACCTGCTAGTGCTTCCAATTTTTGTCCCAAGTAGCCCAAACATGACTATATTTTCTCGGGTTGTTTTCTGCCAGTGGCTGATGGAGCCTGCAGAGGAAACGCTGTTCTACTCAGCCTCTGTAGATGGTGATCAGACCTGTTCAGCCCCAGCATCCTGTGCCAGCTCCTTCTGACCTCCAAGGCACTCTGCCTTTTCAAAGCCCATGCACAGATTTTGGCTGCACAAGTCAGTCGTTTTCATGCTTTTAGTTAAAAACCAGAAGGACTTGACATGTCAAACCTGCTCCCTGATAGCACTGTGCACTTTCAATGGCACTAAATTGGCAAGTGTTCAGTTTAGAGCTGTTTATGCTTTGGCCAACAACCAGAGCCCCTCTCCCCCCAAAACAGACATGCAAGGAGCACAGCAAGTTTTCAAGAAATTTGTTAAATGATGGTTCTGCGTCATCAGTTTTATTAATTGAGATGACTACTCCAGTGTAGCAAATTATAACATTAATTATTCATCCTTTAATTCCCTCCTGCCTGTTTTTTCCATTTTGATCTGTTTCTTTCTTTGTCTCCTCAACTGCTTCAAGACCAGCAACATAATCTTCTCCCTGTTTTGCAATCCTTTGTAATTACAGTTTGGCCAGCGTGACCCCATGAAAATCCTTCCACTGTGAGTAAAAGGAGTCAGGGTTGCATATTAAGCAGAGAGAAGATCTTCATTTACTTGTGTCTTAAGAAGGACACTCATCAGAATATAAGCAGATATCAAAACTGTTATTTATCAGAACTGAACTTCTATTTAAGGGAAGGAATTATGAGGGAAGCAGTAGGAGTAAAGTGGACAAAAACCTTGCAGGGATCACACACATTTGTCTCAGTAGAAGACAGTGAGTTGTATCAGTGATGTTCAGCCTGCTCATCTTTAATTTCTCCTCATTGATTTATCAAAATTCATTTATACTGCCATTAACCAGGAATAAGCTGCTGCCCTATAATTATATGGCAGGATGATTATTTCTTCTGGGAATCAAAGACTGCATCTGCCTGTGCTGCAGGATAGTCCTTGGTAAAATACCTGGGAAGCTGGGCTGGAAGATGAGGCGTGATGTCCAGCTGCATTAAGTCTGCATTTTGAGTCATAGAATCACAGAAATGCTAAGTTTGGAAAAGGTCTCAAAGTCCAACCATTAGCCCAGCATCACCATGTTCAACAAACCGTATCCCAAGTGCCAAATCCACCCCCACCCCCCCTTTTGAACACTTTCAGGGATGATTTCTTTCCTGGACAGCCTGTTCCAAGCCTCAACATTCCTTCAGTGATTAAATTTTTCCTAATATCTAATCTAAACTTCTTCTGGTGCAACTTGAGTCTGTTTCCCCCCATTCTGACAAACTTGTGCCTTTGGTTAGGACACAAGTTTTTCCATGTAAAGAGGGAAGCTGAGGTAGGAAATCAGCCCACACATCTCCTTGGGCATTGCTGCCTCCTGGGCAGTACATCCCACTCTTCTGCAAATGCCAGCATTGGCAAAGGAACCGCATTCCTCAAACCCACCTGCTTGTCCAGGCATTGGCATGGGTGGTTGCAATGAAAGCTGTCTCTCTTTGGAGGACATATTTTGGTGTGGGTGGGTGTAGTGTGGATTTTCTCCATCCCATGTAGTTCTCACCTGGTTAAGCCAGGTTAAGGTGTGTGCTACTCAACACCAGGAAAGGAGATGGGGAAATGTATGACAAAATTCACAAGGAGAAGGTTTCCAACCTCCTGGGAAAGGTATGACAAAATTTATCCTTTTCCTCTGACTGACTCAGAAAAAGGTCCCAAAGTTTGCTGTGGGATTGAGGAGGGTTGACCAGACAGTCCTGGTCTTACCCATGAGCAGTCAGGTTTGCTCAGAGGCTACCAGCCTTCTAGAGGGGAAAACAGCCATCTGTTGGCACTCAAATCTGACATCCATGTCCACAGGCATTTTCCACTGGGAAAAAGAAACCATTCCAGAACAGTTCTAACAGTCAGGCCTTTCTACACATATTGACATTTCATACCAGTGGAGTCAGAAAGCTGAGAGAGAATGTCCTTCTGAAGGTGAGATGTAAGACTGGCTACCCCAAACACTAGGGCCTATTGTGAGGCTTTTATTGACATAGCACTGTCTCTTTAAGTCAAGCATGTTTCAGTTCACAGCACTAATAACAAATTATATTTATGTTTAAAACCATACTAGTATGTAATTACTCCATCATCCCTTGTGGATAAGTCCTCCCCATGACTTTTTATGAACCATCCATAAATACTAAATGATTTATCCAAGTACTGCCATGTTGTAAACTTGGTCACATGGAACTGTTGATGAGGGAAATCCATAAATTTTAATTATGCCATTGATTCTTGCTAAAATATTAACTGAAGCTGGCCATAGGGGACTCCAGCCACTTCAAATCAAATGAAATTATAAAATGTCCTGTACTTTAAAGATGTGTAGCATGTACTTTTCAAGTAGTGATCTACAGGGAAAACCTTTCATTGCCTGCTATAAAGATAACCTCTTGTATTAGGATTTAATGTGAACAGTTATAAAAATCAGAGCCAAAAAGGATCTATTAATTCACCTCCTGATTCTCTGCCAGCATAAGTTTGTTCCAAAAAAATGTATTATTGAGTGTTATTGGTATAGCAAAGCTTTCAAAAGGGCCAACTAATGGGAATTCCGTAACTCTCTTTGGATATTGTCCCCCAGGCTAATAGACTTTGGCTTTGGAAAAAGCAGCTCTGACATTTAATCTGCAGCTTCTCTTTTTCAGTTTCACCTCACTGCTTCCAGCTGTACCTGCTTGAATCAGCTTGAATTTTGGCTCTCCAACCCTGGTGTTACACAACCTCTAACATAGAGCCTTTCTGCTGTTCTCTGAACAGCCTGGATGCTTGGATCAATTTTTCAAAGCAGGCTCAAGGATCCAGACACAGCTGTAAAGGAGATAAACAGGAACAGACTAGAAGATTCAGCCATATAAATTACACTTATTTTTGTGGCAGTCCTGTAGTTGCTGCCCAAAATTAGCTTTGAAAACCTCACCTGCCTGGTTCTTTCTGAGTGGACATCCATCCCAGCCTCCAACTTGATTTTCCTACAGTTTTAAAGTTTTAATAATTCTAATATTTAGATATTTATTTAACATAACTCCCATTGAAATGACTAGGTCAACTTCCACATCACTGAATTTTGACTCCTAATGTATTATGCAGTGGGCATAATAAGTACTTGTATGCACAGACATATGTGTGCACAAAACCATGGCACAAAACCATGGGGTTGGTCTTATCTGCATCTACAAGCATGTTAAATTTCTTTGGACTAACATTTTAGGGGGCTGGGGTCTGTTCAAATCCACGAAAGAACTGGTTTTGTTTGGCTTTTTTTTCATTTGCAGAGTGTAGGAGGCATTCAGCAGGCTGTAAAGCCAACAACACTGAATTGATGTATCTGCCTGGTTTGTTTATGGCAAATCCCCACAAAGCCAGACTGGCCATTGCTCCTGGAAGCAGATCATCTTTGCTTCTTGTGTCATTACCCCTCTTAAACCCCAGTCTCTCCTCATCTGTAGGCTGATTTTGAAGAACCATGGCTCTTCTTTCCTCTTAGTGAAGGAAACAGATTGGTTGGAGGAACCCACAGAGATGATAAGCAGCACCCAAATGCGACTCAGGTCTCACCTGGTTCAGATGCATGAGCCTTGTCTTTCAGCACAGATGACTCAATGATTTTGGAAAGCAGCAGAATAGCCATCAAGAGCTAACGAATCTCTAACACATGGGGACTTTTTGATGGCTCATGGGTTCACCTCTCTGCATCCAAACAGTAATACTTTAAGTTGCAGATTAGTGTTCCTCTGCCAACCATGAGAGGAGTCATGTGGAGTAACCTCCAGAGGTAGTTCAAAGCAGCCTGAACTCAGAGTTGAACTTACTCATCTGAACAGGAAGTAATTCATGATGTAGTAAAAACAAGGTCATAAGCTGTCATTTCTTCTTTCCCTCTCATAGCACCATCTGAGTGTGGTCACTGAGGAACTTGGCACATCCCAGGCAGCTGGACAGGCAGGTAGCTGTGGCTCAGATGTCACACACGCCTCTTCACTCGGATGCAGCAACGAGAGCCACAGAGGTAAGAGCCAGAGTGAGCAACAAGGCAAAAAACTGGAATTGGGTGCTCCTGAAGATTTATTGGGTGTGACATGTCTATGAAACGCAGTTATATTAATATTGCTATGGACTATAACAGCACATCCCTGCTGTTGGGAGATTCCAATGCTGCAGTAAAACACCATAGATATAATTCTGATCTGTTTAGACTTGTATTCTTGAGTTTCACCTCAAGGCCTTAATATTGCACCTGCAATGATTTCCAGCAAGCAAACATGAGCTGTTTGAGTAAGTCCTTAGCAGCTCCAGCTTTAATGACTTATTCATGAAAATAAATTGGCAGATGACAGGCCGCCATCTCTGGAACAGAAAGGTTACAGCTTTAATTAAACTTTTAATTGGCATGGCATCTCCTCCCACCCAGAGCAGACATTGAATAAACATAGAATGTCACTGCATCCTTCTTATGAACAGACATGGAGCCATTTCAGAAAATCAATGACAATGATTAAGAGAGCTCTCATCCCTTGCTCCCACCTACATTTTGCTTTCCACACCAAGTGTATTGACTAAATGTCTCCTCTCAGAAGGTTAGGTGTACAGGCTTTCAGCAGACAGCACTAGCAAAATTTCTTGTTAGAGGCAGGCAATATTGCTCAAATTCCTAGCAAGCACCTTCCTTTTTTTTTTTTTTCAGTACAAGTCCTGTGGGATCTGGGCACTGTATGAGCCTGGCAAAAGATATGCTGTCCTCAGAGATCTTCTGGTCCCTAGGACAGACTAAAAGTGGTCAGGATGAAGGAGTGGTGTGATTTTTTCCTTCATGGGGAGCCAGGCAGTGGGAGAGGGCATATGGCTCCTGGTTGAGGACGGAAGCCCCATCTTGGAGTCTCCTTTCTCTATCCTGTAAGCAGAAAACTTCCTCCTCTGAGAGGTCAGGCCAGTCACAGTACCATCCCACAGCTCAGCCAGTATGGCATTCAGGAGGCTGTTGCTGTGGTGTCTGAGATGCAGCTGTAAGAGCACCACATCCAGATGTGTACCACTCTTGAGAGCTGATGGGCTTGTTGGGCNTGCACTGTTATTTACCTGTTAATGTTATATTTGTACCCTCAGATTTCCGTTTACTGTGTTCCAAGTTGTGTATCCCCTCTCCCTAAGTCCCGAGCTCCCCTCTGCTCCATAACACTTTCTCTATCCTGTAAGCAGAAAACTTCCTCCTCTGAGAGGTCAGGCCAGTCACAGTACCATCCCACAGCTCAGCCAGTATGGCATTCAGCCTTACCCATCTACTCCAGCTACTTTGCAGTTCTGGTGATGTTCAGGTCTGGGCCTGAGTCTCAGTGTGATACAAAGCAGATGGAGCTCAGTGACAAGTCTGGCTCCTGGATAATCACTCTGCTACAAAGCAACTTTCTTGAAGAGATGTTTGCTGTTTTACTTAAAATAAGCATCAAATCCAGATTAGGAGTTTTTACCATAAGCAACAGTATTTTGCACATACTGCAATATTACTCAAACTTTTTTTTAATAACTTTAAAAGTTTTATTTATTCATCAAAGTTTTATAAATAATTTGTCACATAAAGGCCTAGAGAGAAGCATCACAAGAAGTACTGGTGAAATATGCTCTAGCAGCTCCAGCAAGGGGTAGAACAGGCCTATATCTTGTTTCCTTACATGGATTTGATTCTATATCAGGTCAAGTTAAACAAACTTCCACCTCCTCTCCTCACAATTCCAGTAAACACAGACTGCTGTAGTTGAATCTATACATGCAAAGCTCAGAGCCTGCTCAGCTAGTGACAACCCAGCCTATTACTGCCAGCTTGTTAATGCCAGCTGAGCTGTGGTGACTGTGCTGCTGCTGGCCAAGTTTACCCTTCCAGCCCATCTCTGGAGCAGAGAGTGCTGGAGTACCTTTCAGCCCATCAGCTGAGAAGTAAAGTGACCAATCTTAGACCTCAATAAAAGAAGTTTACACTGTGTTGCATGTGAAGATTCTGTAGATGAGTGCCTGAGCTTCACTGGCATCAGCTGATGGATGGTAATATTGAGCTTCTGCAGCTCAGCTATGTATCCAAGCACTGAGGTGTTGCATATATATATATATATATAATGTAAATATATGTGTGTGGAAGTATCTATCACAAAGTCACAGAGGAGGTGAGGTTGGAAGAGATGTCTGGAGATCATCTAGTCCAAACCCCTGCTCAAATCAAGGCCAGTTCGGTTCGTCTTCCCTTGGTTCCTCTATTCCAGTAGCAAATTACAAATTGGCAGCTTTAGAGAAAGGGAAGTTGACACATGCATAGAGCTTCAAACTGCAAGAATTAAAAAAGGATTCAAGCTCTTGGATCTAAATAACCCTGGATCTGTATGTAAACTTTGCAGCTGATGGCTAAGAAGTGGGAGGGATTTGTAAATTGTGTCTCAGGAGACATCTCAGCGCTACTGATACTCTTACTGGAGGATTTGAATTGTGCTGCTGATTTTGTCATCAGGTCATGACTAAATAACAGATAAAAACTAAACTATGCAAAGTTATGACTATTGCATGTGGGGGCTGAATGACTTGGCCAAAAGGCAAGTGTCCGAAGGAGCACTGAAACAGAGCAGCTGCTGTACTGCTGCCTTTCCGCCTCCTCCTCATTCACCTCCTCCTCATTTGCCTCCTCCTCTTCTTGCTTCTCTGCAACAGTTGGAGCTTCTCAACTGCTCCCCAAATCCCTGAGAAGCTGTGAGAGCACAGGAGGTACTGCGAGACAAAATAATTCAGTTTTTCTGCCTTTTGACATGCGAAGGCCCTTCTCCAAGTTCTCTCACATGGATATGTATTTTGTATCCATCTGCAGGCTTTGTGTGCTGCATATAAATGGAATCATAGAATCAGAGAATAGTTTGGGTTGAAAGGGACCTTTTAACCCCTCTGCAATGAGCAGGGACATGTTATTTTGTGGAAATACTAGATGGGGCCTACACCTCTGGGCTACATTAGAGGGGATATACCCACAGATGTATCCACAGAGGCTGGATGAAGGACAGTCTGGTTGTGCTGGACAAAGTGTAAATGTTCAGACAAGGTTTGGGGACAGCTGAGCTTGGAGGGTTGGGGATCTGGACTGCTCTGCAACAGAGACTTTCTGTCTAGCAAATTTAGGGCTCCCAGCACAGATTTCCTTTTTTTAATTAGTTTTTCACAACTGCATCCAAGTAGCCCAGAAACCTTCCAGGACCTGCAGACCACAGTTGAAAAGCCCTGGTTTAATAAACAAAACACTAATAGTTGAGACAAGCAAGCATGGAAAAAGCAGGAAGAAGTGAATTGGCTCTGCACAGTTATTAACCAGAGCAATTACCACAATTTCTGGCTTTCTAAACCATCCTCAGACTGCAATTCATATACATGCTATGGAACTCCTTATTTTAATTTACTTTTTTTCCCCCATGCTTTAATTTCTGACAATGTGTTTGAGGCCAAGTCTCTCAGGAAGCCACATGCTTACACAGCAATCCAGAGAAAAGAACAGCAATTGGCACTTTTTTGCCTGAACAGTTGTGCCTCATCTGATGTGCACAGGTCTGTGGTCAGTGTGGTCAATAAAAGAGCTCAGTGGAGGGTGGGAACTGTTAGGCTAAGCATCACTTCTGGTGGTCATTATTGCCAGACTTTCCCGTGAATTATTTAAGAAGGGAGGACGCTGGACTGGGGGTCCGTGTGGATCAGTGAAGCCAGTCTCTCAGAAGGTGCCAGGCTCTGCTGTCACAAGCCAATGTCACACATGTGCTCAGATGTGCAGCCATCACCTCCTAAGCCAAGATTCACTCCTGCCTCCAGTGCTCTTCCTGTTCTTCCTGTTGTATCTGAAGCACTCTCCTCCAGTGATTAGAAATACTTTTAATTTCAAGTCTAATGTTATCTGTGGCTGGCTGATACTCATTTGTACTGGTGCCAGCAGTGGCTTTAGCTTACATGTTTTTCTTCATCCTCTGGTGTGTATCTGCTTGATGTATTAATAGACAGCACAAGTTAATTGCTTCTTGGCTTTTGTTTTGTCAGACTAAACTGGCCAAATTCACTCAATTTCTTCTCACAGGACATGTTTGCTGCTTCCCCCAATATTTCTTCCTTGCATGCCATCCATTTGGGATGACTCTGGGCTAGAGGCCATGGTAAAACCTATTTTTTTTCCCCCAGAAAATATTGTAAAGGAGCAAAAGGATGCTTTCAGAAGCCTCTCTCCTGATGCAAGCTGTGACTGTATTTGCTGTCTGGTGCACATTTTATGTTTGATCAGCACACTCTATTTTACAGTAAAACACTGTAATTTCTTAGGCCACATTTATGGCAAGCCAGTACAGTGAGCCAGGGCCTGATGGCATGGCATGGCTCACATTCATGACTCTCTTAATCTCCAAGCCAGAGTGACTTCATCCCTACAGCCCCTTGGAAGCCATCCCTGGCCGGTGCTAATCCCCAAACCATGCCTGGGCATTGTCTAGCAGGGAATTGCTCAGCCCCATCAAACAGTGCCAGGAAGCACATAAACATTTATCCTCGCTGATGATCACGGGGCAGTTCATAAACCCGCCCTGGCTCAGTTTAATTAATTAGTGTAGAGGGAGCCTTAGTGCATGCCAGGCACTTTGAACTCTTCACTCCAGGTCTGCTGATGCAGCTCTCAAATGCAGAGTATTTTTCCTTTCTGCTATTCCCAATTCACCGATGCCTCCCAACAATGTATTGTCTGCAAATATCATTAGCGCTTTCTTATTTTTTGTTCCAGCAGAAAACTATCTAAAACTGGCTCGAAGTAATTTCACCCATTATGTCCCCCTGGTCCTATCATTTTCCTTTCAGAAGAACCTGTTGTGTTTGTTCTTGGCTGTTTCCTGACAGACCTTCAGCTCAAATACCAGTCCCTGCTTCTTCCAACACAAACAATAATTTCCCATGTGGCTCTTTTATCAGAACTGTTGCCGAAGTCCAGACAGATTAGATCTAAAGCATTTCCCTTGTCTAAAAAAGCCCATGGAGATCTTTGTTTGCTCTTTCTGTTGTTGTTGTTTTCTTATCAAGTTAGTCTGACTCAAGTGACCTTGGTAAATCCTGGATTTATTTTTATCATATTTTGTCCTTTATTACTATGCCTTCAGGTGTTCCTTCAAAATTAGTTTGCATGTTATCCAAACAACATATCCAGCCCTTTTTCTCTGAATTCATGTAAATCCAGTCCCTAAGTAGTCTGTGTCAGATATCACAGCTTCAGGAGATCTGAAATTCTCCCTGCTGTGTGAGCACCCTCATGAAATGGAGCTGTTTTAAGATGATGGGCAGGAAGAAAACTCACAGCCAGAGCTACCTCAATGCAGTGTGGGAACATGCAGCCTCACTTGTGTCAAGCTAAATATCCAGTAGAGGCAGAAAAAAGTCACTTGCATACTAATCCCCTTCATAATTAACATTTAGGCCAATGCCCCCTTGTTTCTCCATGGGGGTTTTGCAGCACATCCTGAGTCCCCAGCTCTGTGCCCACCCTGCTGACCAGTCTGTCCATGCTTCACTGCCCCAATCCACACACCCCTGAGTTTGCAAAGACAGCCGTACAAGGACCTGCAGGGCCAACACAAGCACTGTGTAGCACAAGGCCCATTTGATGTGAATTTTCTGGATCTCTCATCTCAGAATACAGTTTGGTCAGGACCTGTGGTGCCCTTTTAAGGAATTTTTAAGGGATCCCTGGCAGCCATGACAAGTGCTGCAAGTGCTCCTGCTGCATTTATTTCAAGTCTTTTTAAACTCCTGTTATACCTCTTTCCTGGCAAACCTGTCCCTCAGTCACTAAATTTCCACAGCCTCCTTTGTGTGTTTAAATACACATATATATAAATAAAGTATATCAACATATGTGTATATCTATCTACGCATATAAGATCAATGTATTTTAAGCAATTACCTGTCCCCTTTTTTTGCCCAATCTAATGCACACGCAACAATAATGCAGGAGAGTCCCAGCAGCTGCAGACAAGCTCCTTCCCCAGTCTCCATCAGGCTCTGATCCAAAAGCCTGCTGGTCTTAATCTTGGACAAAGGAGCTCTTTCCCTATTTAGCTGGAGGGTAGCTATGGCAACATGGCACAAAGACATCTCAATAGCTGGCTAAGGCCAGACCAGCCCCCTGTCTAGCAGACAGACACTGCTTGCTGGCACTTCAAGTCTGCCTTTTTTTTTTGACAAAGGGAATGTTTATTACCAAAAACTGGGCCCCTGGCTCAGAATGTCCAGTATCTGGAAGTGAAAGCAAGCACTGCAACTCCCTCGACAAATGGGACATTTCAAGGGATGTCCATGAATAGGTCTTGTAGTGGGTAATGAAAGAAGCAGTGGAGAGGGAGGGGAGGAAATGAATGAGCAGAAACTGCAGCAGCTAAAGGGAAGCTCGATGCAGGAGACGGGAAAGGGCGCTCTGATTTATGGCTTGTCTGTCTGGGAAAGTTGCACTGATAGAGCTTTCCTTTTTGTCTCAAATGTGCTGCCTTGTGGCCACACACAAATTGTCTCGCATCCTTTTGCACTACCTTTCAATGGAAATGCTGCGTTCTTTTCGTTCTTTTGGTGCAAGGGCTGTTTCCCTCCTTTGTGTTGTAAAGACAAGGGTGCAGCCACAGCAAATCACTCTGTCTGTACCCACCAGCCTGCCCATGTAGCCGTCACTGGCCTTGGGGCTTACCAGAGGCATGTTTGGAAAAGCTTTGGGGGAAAATGGCCTATAAACAATTTACATTTAGCAGTGTACCCGAAGATCTTTTGGGAAATGCTGCGTTCTTTTCAAAGGAGCTGTCCCCACATAAAGCTCCACTCCTGCACTAACCCCCCATGATATTTTATCTTTTCTCCTATTTCTAACTTCTATATTTTAGAGGGTGACCCTGGCAAAATTCAATACTGTTTCAGCCTCTAGGCAGTGGCAGCTCAGAGTTCACTAGAGCCCTCTCTGCTCTTGCCATTGCTCTGGCCAGAGTGATCCCAAACACACCAGTCCTGAAGACCCAAGGCAAAGGGCAGTACAGATGCCTAAACCAGTAAGCATCTCTCTCTTTCAGGCCCTGGCAGTGTTTCTCCCTCCAAAATCCTACTGTGTCCTGGACTACAAAGCTGCCCAGGCTTCACACGTGGGCCTGGCTGTGCAGCGTGGGGCCACAGCCATGGTACATGGGCCCTGTGGCCCTGATCTCACCCAGCATGTGCCTCCCACAAGGCAATCCCACACGTTTATTAAGGAAAGCTTGGGGAATCTCCTGCTCCATCCTGCCCCACAGTGTGTCCAGCAGTGGCAGAGCCAGGGGGTGCTGTCCCTTTGACCACTCCACCACCCAGGTAGACTCATTTCAGCAGCCAGTGGTGCTGGCTGACGGCTTTAGGGTTGTGGTGTCACTGCTGGCACATGCAGGCACATTTATCTCCAACTACTTTTCTTAAAAACGCCACGGAGGCTGCAGAGCCACCGCCCCAGCGCAGGGCCATCTGTCTGGCATTCCTGGCCCTGTCACCTCCTGATGACAAGTACCTGGAGAGTGGCACAGCAGCTGGTGCACGGCAGTCACCGCGCTGCCAGCGGGGACAGCTCGGGGCACTCTGTGTGCTCCCAGCTCCACCTGCTCTCCCCGTGTTAATCTGAGCCCTGAGGGTGGGAGTTGGCTGTGCTGCCCGGTCAGCCTCACCTGACAGAGCCCCAGCCCAGCCAGAGGCTGGAAGCAGCGGGCAGGGAGTCAAGGAGCTGCCCCATGGCCCTCTGTGCCCTGCCGAGGCAGGCAGCCCCAGCTGGCAACCAGCCTTTGCTGGTTATGTCCTGCACTGACACATCCAGGGCATGCAGAACCCTCTCTGCTCACTTGCAGGACAACTGGAGGCCTTCAGAGGACAGCTGTCACCTCACAAGACCACCAGTTCTGTCCCCACATGTGCAGGTATGGATGTGATCCATGGCTTGCTCCAGAACATGAGTGCAGGAGGCTCAAAAAAAACCCCTGAACATGATGTTAGAAACAGCTCATATTTTATGTTTGCTGCTGAGGAAGGCTGATGTAGCAGCAAGCTGTTTGCAAGGCAATGATCAGTCATCACTCAAAAATATGCTAATATTTTTAGACTGGATAGTTTATATTTCATCTATGCTCCTCTGTATTTCCCTAAGTAACCCTCCTCCTGCTATTGAGCCCAAAAGACTGCAGTCTCACCTGAAGCAAGGAATATCGATTTAACTCATTTAAAGGGGAGAGTTGTCTGCTGCCAAAAGTCTAACACCTTTTTCGTTCCTCTTGGCAAGCAGCACTGGTTTTAGGACCAGTGAGGATGTTTATGTGTACATCCATGAGAGGGCTGCTGGCACTTTGGGTATCCTCCCGTTACCACAGTTGCTGTGGTGCTCCCTCACCCTTTAATTACCAGTTCTCTGGCCTGCCCTCTGCTCTACCTCAATAACTCAGCACCATCTGCTGCCACAGCCTCACACCCCAGGTTTCACCACAGCCTGTCTGACCCATTTTGGAGTGTGCATGC
Organism: Rhadina sibilatrix; assembly: GCA_013400275.1. Lineage (NCBI taxonomy): Eukaryota > Metazoa > Chordata > Aves > Passeriformes > Phylloscopidae > Rhadina > Rhadina sibilatrix. The sequence goes on along the minus strand of VWYO01002921.1, from coordinate 11,648 downwards.
CACTGCAAGACACTCATTTGCTTTTCTGAATGAGGGTCTTGAGCAGTCTGATGTGCCCCAGAGCTGGGGTGAAGGGAAGTAGAGGGAAGGGAGAAGGACCTTCAAGACCTGGATGTCAGCATTGACATGACCTTTTCCAGCTCCTCAACTTGCTGCTTTGCCCCAGGCACATTCCTGTCTGCCATACAGGTCAGGATATTTTTTCCTGGACAGCATCAATATACCTGTTATTTTTCTCTTCCAGTGGGACAAGGACCAACCTTTTCTGAGACTTTTGCCCAGCAGCTTCAGCCAAAATTGATGCAGAGGCACTGAAAGTGCTAACTTCCAACAAATTCCACGACTGCAAAGCAGCAGAAGAGAGAGAGAGAGAGAGACCAGCCCTCTGAAGGGGGACAATCAATGGATCTTTCAGGTTGCAGGCATACCAGAAGGCAGGCTAGGGTCTAGGACACAGACACCCACAGAGTAGGTGTGTGTGTGCCTCCTGGCATCCAGCAGGGTCCTACAGCCAAGCTAGGTGGAGTAGGAGATGTGTCATCACTCCAGGGTCTGGTCCCTGGGAATGCCAGGAGGGATGTCCACAAGGATTGTCCTAGGTGCCTGTGGGGATGGCAGAGGGACACTTACATGCTGCTCTTTGGGTGACAAGATGTGTTCCCCCCCACTCGCGGCAGAAAAGAGAGTTTCCTGGGATGCCTCAGCTGAGCCTCCTGGGGTGACCAGGGCCAGCATTTTTTAGCTTTATACATCAGACACTCAAGGAATGACATCAGTATGGCTTTGTCCAGGCAGGGTGGAGGCTAGATTCCACCCCCGCAGCACCTCTGGTGAAGAAGCCCCACACACTGGGAAAGGGAAGCTGGAAGCTGCAGCTCGCTCCCAGTTTGCGTGCAGACCTTTTCCTTCCCGGTGCCCTGAAGTAGGGCAGAATGCTCTTATCTAAAGGTCAGCAAGGAGACAGCTGACAAATACCTCTGTCTTCGGCCTGTCACTGTGCACATCACACAGATGCTGAATTAACCTGCCTGGGGGTCTGCTGGGGAGGTTTGGAGGGGTTCTGATTAGTTCTAGAGAGAGATGCTTTACCTTGTGCTAAATGCTGTGCTAAAGGCTGCGTTACAGCCTTTTTTCTCTGCCGGTTAGATGAAAGGGGAGGGGAGAAGGAGATCTGGAACTTGTAGCCCCAAATAACTTAATGGTCATGATCTGTACTTTGAAGCAAGATAATAAAAGATGTCTTTTTATGCTATTCATTTCAGGAGCCTTTACTCTTCAGCCAGGATTTTTCTGCCTGCTGGGAATGGCCTGATGGAAAAAAGTTTTAAAACTTTCAGAAATCCCATCTGAGACTTTTTACTTTGTTCTTTACCTCTGAGGTTTATGTAGGATTTCTATGGCCTTATACATCAGACAGGACAATAAACATCAAGAAACTCCAGGTCACACAGGGACCAAATTGCCAACTCCAGCTCAGCTGATCTCTCATAAGTACCAGATGCTGCACCAGAGCAATTTAAACACCACAGAGCTCTGGAAAGCCAAGTGCAGGAGGCTCAAAAAAAACAGCAGAAGTCCTGGAGGTGCTAAAACCCAGTAGGAATGACCAAATTGAGCATCCAGTCCAATGAACAACCCTTGATGATGGGTTGTTCATCACTGCTGCCATATGCTGCAATATCTGATTTTGAGTTCTAGAAGAGATTTAAGGAGCTTACACATACATGTAAGAGCTGAGCCTTTAAACTGGGGTTTGAGATAGTGTGCATGCCCAAGAGACATCAAAATGAGGCATTGGCAGGAGTTGTCTTTTACGTATCAAAGATGGGCAGTGTGATCATGAGACAAATTTCAGCTACAGCACCAACCCCTAGCACCCTGAGACAGCCAGGGAGGGCAGGGTCACATGAGCAGGTTTGGGTGTAAGGTGGACTGAACCCAGACAAACTGACACTACAAGAAGATGTTCTGTTTCTTCAGAAAATTTGTGGTAAAGTCCTGAGTTGCCCATGCAATGCAGGGCATGCTGCTGCAGACAGGCAGCAGCTGTGGAGATGTCTGCAGAGCTGGAGGTCAAAGCTAGACTAGGTCTGAAACTCCAAGTCTGGACTTCTGCACATTTTATCATGGTTTTCTTCTATTTCTCTAGTCAGTTGGAGGTTAATGCAGACCATCTTAGCTCTCTTCCAGACATATCACTATAATAAGCTGTTCAATTTTTAATGAAGCCAAGAGACTGCTTTTCTAAAGACCTTCTGAAAATCAATAGTGCTCTTTACAGTGATACTACTTTACAATGGTAGGTGAAATAAGGAAGGAAAATGCAAAGCCTCTGGGGGCAAGGCTGCCTTCTTACCTGAAATGATGAATTTTACCTGACAAAGTTCAGTTAGACACATGAATGATTTGAGGATGTATCACTACCACGTCACTTGTTCTTTAGAGTTATTAAATTGGTTGTTGGCAACAATTAATTAGTCAGAGGTCAGAGATGGTTTAGTATTTTAGAATTTTAGTACAATATCATTACTGGTCTGAATTTCTTATAGCACTTCCTATACCATTGGGGAGGATATTATTATTATTATTCTGCATAGAAGGAAAAAGCAGTTGGCAAATAGAAATACTAGGGCATCCTTTTGGTAACCTGTTATTATATCTATCTATATTCAGACTTGTCATGTTGGAATAACTAATCATCTGGAAAAAAAAAAGTGAAACTGTGGTAAATCCATATTAGTAATAAATCTCTTTGTTGATTAGTTCAGAAATGCTTTGTTTGATTAAAAAGTCAACAACTAAATTAATCTGGATCCAGTTTGAGAATTCATATAAAACTCTTACTATATGTGTCTTCTTTGACTTCAGTGAGACTGAAAGAAATGCCTGGGGGTTTTCCCAGATTTGGAAATTTTCCAAGCTGAAGTGTAAATATTGTGAGCTGTCACTCACTCTGACCTCCCTCTGCTAGGTGCAGAAGGAAAAAGCAGAGAGAAGTGCACTCAAGCCAACATTTGGATATCTCTGCTAGAAGTGATTTACTGGTGTTCCTTACAGCTTTAATGGGGAGAACTGGGAGCTGATGAGCAAGGATGCAGAAAGCCTGGATCTGCCTTCTGGTAGCAGTCAGCCTCCTTTCTGGAGCCCATCCCAACATTCTGCAAACTTTGGGATTTTCTCCACTGCTGCTGTTGAACCGTCTTGGCAGCTGCTGGTGCCTTTGACTCATCTGTGTTTACTTGGTCTGCCCCTGGTGTGGGGGGATGTGTGACCTTGGAAAAAAAAAATGCTGGACTTCTCTCCATCCCACCCCCACTTCCCTTTGCACCCTCGGGCGGATGTTGTCTGCACTTAATGCCTTGTCAATACCAAGAGGCTCGAAGCCTTCACAAGCTATTTTAAGATTTATCTTACAGACTTCCTGATTTTCCTGCATTTCTCTCTCTAAATATCCCACCACCATTTTAGGTAAAAGTCTGTCCTTCTGAGCTTTGAAAATAATGGCCCAATGACTCTGTTATTACATTTTTTTTTCAGTTTGTATTTTCCCCTATATCATTTCTGCAAGGAAAAATCACCTCTCCTAGTGACATTAATCATAAGTTTTCATATCTTTTTTGGTTAATCCTGCTATCCAGGGACACTAGGTCTTATTTTTGTCATTTTTCTTCTTCGGTATTTTGTTGAAGTTTTATTCCCCTTTCATCCTGCTCCAAAGTTTTTAGGCAAGAATAGGTATCACACATTCATGGGTCACCCTGGAAACTGGAATGAGAAGACATTAGAAGTTGAATTGAAGGATAACATTGGATTTGGGTGCTTTGGATTTTAACCCAGTTTTGGTAGAGTGGGATCGATAGCCAGGAGCAAAAGACTCAATAAATCCATCTAGTTTCAGCTGTCTTTGAAATGGGAAGAATTTTTGCCAATCTCTTACTGCAGCTCATTTCAAACATAAGACCTTGGTCAGTCTTGGGTGAAGGGCACTGGAGAGATCTCAGATAAAAATGTAGCTGAGCCCAGGTAAAACACTGTACAGGGATGAGACAGTGAGACAGGAAATTCTCTGCTAATACAGCTCATGGACACTGATGTGGCAGATACACCACAAGAGTTCACAGGAAAATAATATGAAGAACAAAAACAAAGTAAAATGGAACTTCTGCAATACATTTGTTTTACACCGAAATTGTCAGGTCTTTCCTTGGTGACATTAATATGGGATTTCCTTACTTTAACACAAAACCCAGTTTCAATGCCAAAATAGCTGACAATTCAGTTAGTATCTGCATCCACACTGAACTTCAAAAGCACTGTTTTCTTTACAAAGATCCTTGTTGTTTTTTGGTTGTTTTTTTTCACTGAGCTTGAGATGAGGTTCCTGGAGATAAAATACTCACAGTGGACGTGCAGCCACATCTGAGACAGGGATTATGCATTGCAAGCCTTCCCACAGCACTACAGTAGGGCATAAAGATAAAGGATTCTACATCCAGGAGAAATCACATTTATCTTGAAGTGACAAGCAAGAGTGAGAACAATGCTCTTTATTTTATTCAGCATCAACCCCTTCTCATCTCTTTTGCAAAATACTTTCAGTGGCCAACTGGCTGTGTCCTGGAAAACCATATTAGAGGTTAATTAGTGATGGATTTTTAACAATAGTGTAGAAGATATGCACAGGAGAGAAAGATCTGGCAGTTCAATTGAATTATTATATTTCCATAGGTTTTCAGACAGACTACTTTATGCTTTTGATTAAATTATTATAATTTATGTGCTTTAAAAGTAGCAATCTTCTCTGAGAGATTACTTTCTCTTGACCCATCTCCATATAGAATTATTTCCATGGTAACAGTTTGAGTGATTTGAGAAACAAAATTATGAATTTCCATTACTATTGGGTTAAAAATTTAGTATTTTAAAACAAAAATATAGCAGGTTTGGGCTTTATAAATGATAAAGAGTAGCATCTGAAGGAGTCACAGTTATATAAGGGAAATTGAAACTTGATCTTTCATTATTTCTTTGCAACAAAAATGTTATCTTCCAAACAGGGTTATAAACTGTAATCATTAGACCAAATAAATCTAATGTTTATCTGCATTTGAAAGTACCTTTGGAAGTATGGGGCTTAAAACAGCCATTATTTCTCCTGAGTCAGCAGGCTGATAAATCAATGCATAACTATTATTTAGCATTTTCCTGGGATTTTCTCAGTGCTGAAATGTTTAAATCAGTTAAATGTTTTAAATGTAAGGCACAAAATAGAGAAAGTAGATAAGCCATGAGAGGCAGATGGCAATCACCCAAGAGTAAATGAGGGATCAGCTGAAGCATTCCTTGAAACATTAACAATCATTTTTGAGTGCAAAATGAGGGTAGGAGATCCCAAAAGGCCAGAGAAGAGCAAACAACAGAAGGAAAGGGAGAAGGTTGTGGATGGAGAGAAGCCAGATCAGTCAGACTTGCTTTGGTACCTAGCAGGATTCTGTGAATTATTTACAACTTTATAAGCACCAGCAGGACAAAAAGCAAATATAACAGTAGTACATTTTTCAGGAACAAGTCACATGAGTCCAGCCTGACTTTTTTCTTTGACAGGATAACAGGTCCTGAGAGCAGGGTAATAGTAGCTGCTATGTTGCATCAGGACTTCAGAAATGCTTTTGTCCTGGCCAGATGATGTTCTTACATAGAATCTAGCAGAATGTGAAAGAGATTAAATGGTAACAAGGTGGGTGCTGAACTGCTTGGCATATGGCACTGAAGGGCAAGCTGTGAATTGTTTGCTCTCTAAAAATTTGAGGTGTTTTTAGTAAAATTTCTTCACTTTGAGTTCATGATAGAGTAAAGGATGCACTTTCATTTGTGGAGGGATGAAACCTCTTAAGGGAAGTTTTAAAATCTACTTAAGGTATGCAGCAGGACTCAGAGCAACATGCTTTTCCTGGGGAAAACCACAACCAGCAAGGTTGAATGAAATAAAATGTTGAATTTGGGAAGAGGTGTTCAAATGTGCAAATACCAAGGTGGCAGGAAAACAACACACCCTCCCAAAAACCAACCAACCAAACTAAAAAAAAAAAACTAAATCCCACCCCAAACATCCCCAAGCACAAGTTTTTATTAGATAGAAGATGAAATGTGAGATAAAAGGGAAAATGAATTAAATAAAAGGGAAAATGCATTCTGAGTTGTATTGGTAAGAGTATCACAAGCTGTAGTTTTGCTCTGCTCTTTGATGAGTCTTGGGTTTATGCACTTAATCCAGTTTAAGAAAGGTTGGCTACTGTCCAGGATAGGCAGCTGTGGCAGAGGTTTAAGAAATATGAGTCAGGAGGATCAGCAGACAAGTTCCTCTGGAAAAGTGAGGAGTGAGGGGAGAGGAACATGGAGCAATCCCTGAATGTAGGATGGAGGACAGCAAGTGACTTTTTCTGTCTGGCTGCTAGCACTAGGCAAAACATATTTGATGGAACTGCCACAAACAATATTTGTATGAGATAGCAGGGAAATATTTCTAACTATAGAGTGCTGAAGCTGTGGACTGAGAGTCCTGGAGAGTTCCTGAACCTCTTGTACTGGGGATAATACACCCCAGGTTAGACAAGTCTTCACCAGGGGGGGTCTAAATATGTTTGTTCCTGCCTTGAAACGGGCTGAGAAGAGGCAAGTGCTGTTACTGTCACCTGTGCCAGATGGTGCCTACATATGAAGTCACCATGGGAAGATGCAACTAGATGATATTCTTCCTTTCTTTTTTAAAGTTTTCTTCATGCCCCATGGTGTGGTGGTCCCTACACCATCCACAAAGGACAATCCACTTCCTTGGAGAATATGCAGCCCTTAGGACGCCTCAGTGAGCAGTGCCTCCCCTTTGGGAAGTCTTCTTGAGAGATTCCTTTGTAGCTCAGGGTGAGCAAAAATGCTCCAACCCATGAGCCTTTGCAATTCTATGTTAATATTCTGTACCCTATTGGTTATTCCCCTTGTTCCTGGTTTTTACCCCTTCTGATTGGTTCCTTTTTGGATCCTTTCCCTGATTGGTCCCTTTCCCAATTCCTTTCCCCACTGGCCAAGTTATGAAACCCTGCCCCTGGCTACCCTATATAATCCCTCTCCCCTTGGGCTATCTGGCTCTTTCCCCTTCGACCTCCTGGAATAAAGCAGCTCTCCTGGAGATGGGAAAGACCCCGTCTCACTGCTTTTACTCCTGCGTTGCCTGGGGTGGCAAACATGGCTCTGCTGCTCAGGCAGCCTCACAAAGAGCAAATCACTCTGTGCCTGAGAGTGCCTGTGCCCCCCTCGATCCAGACATCTTTTTAAAGGTGCTTCTGGTGAGGAAGGTCACGGCACCTTCACCACTGGACCAGACCGCAACACAATGGAAGCTTTCTTTTCCAATGCTCAAATGTCAGCAGAAGAGATCTGGAAGCAGGAGAGCACCAGGAGCATGTTTTAAATCCCAGGTTCACAGTCCTGCCCTGGCAAGATCCTCTTGATGCAAACTCCCTGACTACACTATCTGTGCCCCTTACAGCTCAGTCCCTGCAGCCACAGGACACTGTCTATCCTGGGCACCAGCCAGACTCATACCTCAGAAAGGCAAAAAAGACCCTTTTAATTTACAGGGCTGTCATTACCTACCTGCTTTGGGTCTCTATTCTTATACCTGCTTACTTTGCTGAACAGAGCCCAGAAGAAGATTGGTAGCAGGAACAGAGCCAAACTTGCCTGGAGGCTTCCTGAGGCACTTGCAGGATTTACCTGGAGTTTCATTACCAAAAAACACCTCCTTCACCTAGGCAGACTCTAAGCCTCTAATCTGATCCCATCAATAAACTAAAGGTTCAGCTATCAAGAATCCTATATCATGATGCTGAAAATGCTTATTCTTATGCATTTTTACACATGTACTGTGCCCCCTGGGTAGAGTGACTGCCCGGGCAAGCAGGCTTTGCTGCTGAAAGCTCATCAAGGCTTATGCCAAGGGCTCTGCTGGCAGCATGCACGCTGTGTAATCCCTGATGTTAAGCGACAGAAAACAGAACTTCCTGCACAGCCCACTTAATCCAGATAGATGAAATTTATTTTGGATGTTTTTTCTTTCTCAAATCATAATGGATAAAGGAAGAAGTGTTTTATCAGGTTGTGCACTGTCTTCTAAAGTTTTTGGAAACAGATGCTGCCACGTTCACAATGGGTCTTCTTCTTTCTTCTTCTTCTTTCTTCTACTTCTTCTTTTTCTATGTTTCTTCCCTTTTTTTGTAAATTTTCAGGTCTGTCTAGGGACTCTTTTTAAATTCTGATCCTTTAATCTCAGTGTGATAAAGCCTCTCTTAAAAGCTAGCATTGGAAGTGCTCTTAAAAGTTACTTGGAATGCACACAGGCTTTCAGAAAAAAAAAACCTCATGCTTATGTCTTCTTGCTAATTTAGATCATGTTCTCTGTGCAAGGAAGCTTTAGCCAGGATAGCTAAAAGTGAATCAGGTTCTTCTTTCTTCTACTTCTTCTTTCTAAATTCTAATTTCTAATTTCTAATATTCTAACCACTGCTAAACTTTCCTGTCTTATTGTAATAGGAAACTAAATATTTTTTTGGGGAAAAAATTGGCTATGTGGAAGAAATAGACCAGATTGGTTTTAAGAAGACCTTATGTTCATACATTATTTTGCACTTTTCAGGGTGCAGAAAATCCATTAATTGTTTAATTTGCATTGCCAGCATGATGTACTTCTCGTCCCATCAAATTTTGGTACTGCCTGAGTTCAAGCAAAGCTCAATGTCTTCGAAAACACTAAAATAATCTTCTCCAGGGACACTGCTGTCCTGGCTGCTGCCTGCTCCGGGTCAGCATGTTCTACTCCTTCCCACGGGGAGTCATTAGGGACAATGCTCTCTGCCAGCATCTTGGGGAACAGGACACCTCCCACACTGGGCTGCTCAAATACATTTCTTACCCAGTTGTCTTCCTGGCTAAGGAGATTCAGTATGTTAAAAAGGCTTCTGGGAAGCAATGGGTGCAGGTCACCAGGACACACAGGCACTGGGATGTTTGCTGGTGGGGGTCCAGGCATTGCTCACCGACCAGAGGTGTCAGTGGGCTTTGGTGCCAGGGCCAGGCACTTCCCATCTGGCAGGGCACTTGCCACCCCAGCCTGCCACTGGGGGTTGATCATCTCATGAAAAGCTCATTTTCATTAAATAAAAAGAGCCTGCTTCAGTTCAGGCTCATTTTTTGATTCTCAGCCATGGTTTTACCTCCATCTGATTAATGTCACAGCACAAAGCCTGGGATCTGATCTTGATGAATGAACATTTTCACTGGTCAGAAAACCAAGTTCCAGGTGAAGGAGCCTCTCCTGAGCCTGTAACTGAAGGACCAGAGTGAAAACCAGAGAGCTCCTATCTCTCTAGTCCCTTCCACAGTATTTTAAAAAATCATCTGGCTGTTCAGGCATCAGGTACCACTGCAAATAGGCAGGCAGACATGTGGCATTTCCTAATATCAGCCTCTGGGCCATTACTAGGGCTTGCTCCTGCTGAAGACTGCAGTGCAAAGGCAGGTGAGAGCCCAGTGCTGTCCCAGCCATCCCGTGTCCCTGTTCCTGTAAGCACAGATGCCTTGGGGAGGCTGTAAATCACAACTGCTCCGTACTGGCAGCAGGAATACCCCTGCATCTCTGCTCCAACCACACTTGGCAAGTTTGCCCTGTTCCTACTGCCCCTCTCGTACTACAAGGCTTGACCTGTTTAAGGACCAAAGGATCTACAGGCCTTTCTCTGAGTTTGGTATTTTTAGGCTTTAAAGTTCAGTGGTGATCCTTACCTCCTCCTGATGTCTGAGTTCCATCCTGTTGAGAGATGAGGGAGAGTCTGTCCTTCCTTCAGCTTTGGTCATCGCCTCCTCATTTCTGAGGATAACAGTTCATAAACAACATAGACAATTATGTTTCAATATCACAGGGAAGCTTGGTTTCTGTGCTAAAATCTTCTGCAACAGCTGAAGATTGAAGGCAGAAGAGGTCTACAATCAATCAATTTGGAAGTGCCTTTACCCATCCTCCCTACGCTTGCAATACTTAGTTAGGCATATTAATAAGTTAATAGAAATCAAACTGTTCTCAGACGAGGCTGGGCCATCAGTTCAATAAGAACAAAGTATTTTATTACAAAGAGCTCAGTAAGATGTTCTCAAAGAGAACACTTTATGACTGATTTAGAAGAAAAAATTGGAAAGAAACCACTATCCATGCCAATTGCAAACCAAAACCAGTCAGAGTTTGCAGAGATACTGGTTTAATCACTAGCTGAAAGGACTATTGTTCTGCAAATCTCAAGGCAAGGAGGTGTGTTGCTGTTATGGGATCCAGTCCAGTCCCACCACTACAAGTCCCACTCCCGGCATGCTGTCTGTGAGCAAGGGGGGCACAGGGCTTCTTCTTGTCATGAGAAGTGTCACACCTTCTTTCTGTGCATCCCTGAGCCCAGAAAGTATAATACTCATCTTCACGGGCAATTTAGCAGGGTGAGAGGCAGCTCTGCCATCTGCATTCATTAGCACGGTGCTTAGTGCACCCCAGTCTGGGGACAAGCAGGTTCCTGTGTGCTGCATTTTTTGCAGGATGCTTTGAGTTGAGAGGCCTTTTCCATAAATAGTCATGGCCAATTCAGCCCTGCCAGGCCATTTCTGGTAAATGGGACGCTGGGTTTCACATTTTCTGAGGGGGTAACTGGAGCGTCACATGGGAAAATGCCAGGCACCCATGTGTCTTTGTGCCACTTGTGTTGGTTTCAGCAGCGTCTGTCTGGATTTAAATAGGAGCCTTTCAAAGCCAGAATTTAAATGGAGCATTTATGGCTGCTTTGTCCTGGAATAGTAAATGTCGGGAACTGTAGGTCCATTGCAGTAGCCTGGCTCGACTGACGGGTTTTTTTGTGCAGCCCAGATTTATGTGGCCTTGTGTCCTGAGATCTTCTATCTGTGTATTTGTGTGTCCCCTGGGACACGGCAAGGCAATACTGCCATGCCACTGTGCATCCAGAGGTGGCAGCTGGCTCTTGGAGGGTTCTGACAGTTGGAGTTTGGTCACTGATTTTGCTTCGATGCTGTACGAAACCACCTGCTGGGAGAGACACAAAGCTGCCTGAAGCACATCCCTGTGCAGTAATTAAACAGGTAGGCAAGGCTGTGCCCTCTTGGGACACATTTCATTTTTGGCTGAGACAACCAAGGATAAACTGCAAATTACCTTACCAGAAGAGATATCCCTGTTGTTGGCCAGTCCATCCTTGTCCCCATGGATCACACAGGGACAGCACAACCTCCTACTAGGGTGACAGGGAAAGGCTCTCACCCCTTAGCCCAGACAACACCAGTGTTTTCTCATTTTTCTCCCTCCAACCTCAGCAAGTTGAAGACCTCCATCACTCACAAGCCTACAGCCTTCTCTCCCAACCTTATAACCCCATGGGATTTTCACCTGAAATAACCTCATACTGTTAAGGGTTAGAGCATTCCTGCATACAGAAGCTGTGGGTGCAAGTTTTGTGGAGTAGGGGACAAAGGAAGTAGAGAAAATAGGATTTTTCCCCAAGCAAAAGCTCTGACTACTCTCATGCAGATGTGAAAAACGACATTTC
>VWYO01002919.1:193265-224772 GCA_013400275.1 Rhadina sibilatrix | reverse complement strand
AAGGTCTCAACTGAGAATACCTCAGTTTTGTCTCTTGGCATCATTTGCAAGTAATAGCAGCTCTTGTTCCAAGTCAACTTGTTTTATCTCTTAGCTGGTAACTTCCTGGCCATCTTGTTTTGGTCTCAGAACATTTTCAGCATAACAGTGGCTCTCAATAATTATATGAAGTGTGTTGCAGCTTTCAATGTGCTATAGAAAACATGTATGGGTATCTAGTTATACTGCCCCTAGTGACAATCTATTATCTCCCCTACTCCTTTATCAAAACTCAACCTGAACAATCATATTTTCTCTCCTTTCTTTAAATTTCTTTCATCTCTAGAAATGCAGAAACCTATCCTATGCATATCATCTCTGTAGAAAGTTATACATAAAACAGAAGAACATGCTCCACAACAATTCAAACTAAAAAAAAAAAAAAAAAAATCAGAAAAAAAAATCAGAAAAATCTTTGAACTAGGAAGCTGTGCTTTGGGGTTTTTGTTTGTTTGGGTTTTTTTTTTTTCCTGCATATCTTACCCTGTTATAATACAAATTTGCTAGAAACTTGTTAAGGAAGGGAGATTGTTTTATTACTTTATTACTTTTTATTTTTAAATTGAGTCAATTTAGATTCACAAAACAAACTGCAGGATAGAAGAAATAATTGAAACCGACAGGATGCTTTGCCTGCCTTTCTGACTGTCTTCCATCCTATTTCCCTATATAATCTCTTTTGTCCATTTGAAGCTTTTAGCTTCTGGAAATCTGCCATGTCAGAATGTCAGATGTTTTCCAAATACCTGGAAAAGCTGAGCACTTCTATGTTATCAGAAATAATTAATGATGCATCTACATTCTTTAGAACTGTATGCATGCTACAAAAGCAAACAAAAATATTACAATAGGGCAATACTTTAGCAAGGATTTGCACTCACCATGCCATTTGTATAGTTTTGGTATGCCAATGCAAAATGCTTCTAAAAAGGGGTTATAAACTAGCCACTTAGATGCTGGGAAAGAATATTTCTCTCCCCATTATCAATCTCCTTCCTTCTACTTCATTAAATGTCTCTCTCACTGCTCTTTCTTTGTGATCCACTGAAGCAAATTATTGTGTGATAATAAGTAATATTTGTACTGAGGCTTTAAACAGGTTGCTGTAGTAGTACTTTGAAAGACAAACAGATGATTCCACTCATAAAAAAATCTATAAGGTCATCAGCCACCTGTATAAATGCAGCATGTGATTCAATTCCTAATTGATTATATTTGCATCATATTGGTATATATATGATGTTGATAATATTAAACCTGTGTCCTTAGGTGATACACAAGAACTAATAGTCTGTCCTGCACCATGTCTTCTACCATCTTCCTAAGTGACTGTTACATATTTGACTTCATTACTTTGCATACTGGTTTGTTGATTGAGGTACCTCTACATGATAGTGTTATCCCTGAGATTTTCTTTGAAGTTGAGTTTATAGCTTTGGTTTCTATAAGCCTTTTTTTTGCTTCCAAGAGCCCTCGGCTTTAATTTTTTTTACAGGATAATGTAAAGGATAGTTAGTCACAGAAAGTTTTTTACACATATCACTTTACTGTCCATTTCCTATATATGTTAAAAATGTTGCTTTTATTTATACAGGCTTTTTCTTATAAGCAGTCAGAACCTCTCCTGTTTTAGTTGATGTCTGTTCCTTCCCATTCCCCCACAGCACGTTTGTGAAGAGCTTAACACTGCCTTGGTGTCTCCTTCCAGATGCAGGGGGCAACAGCTTTTCCCACCTGAGGCCATCTCTGCTTCAGGCTTGACCAGCCTTTTCCCCTCAGTGTTTCCTCACAGGGTGGGTACTCCAGCCTCCAGTCACCACAATGGCTCTGTGCTGAACTTCAAGTTTATCACTGTTTGTTTTAGGCTGGGGGACCCATAAGTGGGGCCAGTGCTTTAGCTGTGGTCTAAGGAGTGCTGAACAGAGGGGGATAAACCCTTTCCACAGTACACTGGCTCTTTTTCTGCAAATGCAGCCCAGGAGGTTGAACATCTTTGCTGCCAGGGCAGTGCCACTGGGCAGTTTCCCACTAGGCCCCCAGGTTCTTTTTGGCAGAGCTTTTTCCCAGCAGGTCAATCTCCACCTTGTATCATTGCAAGACACATTCCTCCTTTTGCAGAGATTTTTTTATGGCCTTTCTGAATTTCATAAGGTGCCTCTTGGCCCATTTCTCCATCAGCTCCAGGTCCATCTCAATGACATTCCTGTCCTTGAGCATATTCACTGCTCCTACCAGTTTTTCATCATCTGTAGACTTGCAAGAGTACACTCCAGTGTCTCTTCCAGGTCACGGGTAAATATGTTAAAAAAGACAGTTCAGAAGACAGACCTTTGGAATACTCCACTTGTTACTGATCTCCAGCTGGATTAAAGAATCCATTAACATCTTTTTGATCCTGATTAGCCAACTGGGTTTTTTTTCCCAACTTGCTTTTTCACCTATCCCAATGGTAACACCCTAAATGGGATAAAGAATATTTATTGGAGACAGCATGAAAACCCCTTCTAAATAACAGTCCTCCTCTCATTCCCAAATCTTGTTGATTCATTGCACAAGTCATACAGTGGGAAAAGAAATTGTTGTGATTATTTAATAATAAAGCAAAAACTGGATATGGAAGTTTTTTTTGGAAGTCATGTTCCAGGCCTTTAAGTGCACTTGTGATTGACAAAAAACCTGTGCTACTTCAACACAAAAGACTAACTGTTAAGTCCCTTATTCTGTGACATGTTTCTGTGGACAATTTCTTGGGTATGTAAAGCCCACACATGTGTTTGGAATGACCTTGATGAACAGGGCCTAAATCTCCCACACTTCTGTGTTGCTTTATGGGCAATTATTACAATCTCTTTTCTTTTTGCCTTGACATTGATTTACGTGATAGATTTGAGACACCTTCCCCTTGGTGTTAAAGAAAATTTGTTTGTGCTTGGAATAACTAATATAACATGAGTACTATGACAGGAAGAGTAGTACCCTTTAAAATAAAATCAAATAAACCAGCTGCAACTTGTTACTCTCAAAGCTGCTGGTGACACCAAATTTCTTAACTTGGAAATTGTACAGCTTACTGCAACCAGTCACTGCTCAATGTAAGATGTACTTTAATAAAGGCAGGAAGGCTGTTATTTCTTTCTTTATCATCAACTACTTTTATTCTAAGAAGCTGTTTAAAATATTTCCACTTTTTGAAGTTTGAGTTGGTTTTGTTTCTTATTTTTTTTTTCATTCTGCTACATTAAGGAAAGAGGAAGACTTGTTACTCAATTTCTCCAACTCACCTTTCAAGTTCAGCCTAGCCTTTCACTAAGGTGTTGTCTTTTTTTCCTCTTGACTCTCTTTCCTTAGCTCATGATTTCCAGTTTAAATTTTCCATTCATATGCTTTTCTCATACTTTCCTTTTTGTGTGTTTTTCTTTTCTCCCCGCTTCTGCCCATGCTCAATGCAATTGCAATCTCTTATCCTTAAGATGATCTTTTGGCATAATGCACCCAAACTCAGCTGCTTACAAGCCCCAGGCTCAAGTACTGTAGTGTTACTGTATGTTTTGTAAAGAATCTGTGTTGAAAGGAGTCAACTAAGCCTAATTTTTTTTTATTCAATGGCATGAATACCTGTGAAAAATATAACAAATATTCTGGAAAAAAGAAAGAAAAAATAATAAGAAAACTGTTTATTGTTTTCAATTGTGAAAGCAGCCATATTTGAAGAGATGAAAAGGAAACACCATATTGCCTATCTTAGATTAATCAATATTTCTGAAATCCACAAAGATTGAAAAAAGGTAAGCCTCTCATATGGGGGATTTCCTAAATTTCTTTTTTCTTAAGTTTGGTCTGCAAGTTGAAGCCATGATCCAGAGAAACTACAAAATTAAATAATAATTCATATGTACAGTACAAACAAGTAAAAAAGGTATGAAAAGCCTGAAAAAACTTTAGATAATTTTGTCCTCTTGGAAACTAGTACATGAACCCATATATCATCACCTGAGCTAGGGTGACAGGATTTGTACACTGTTGTACCACCCATGAGCAACAGACACAACTTCATGCTGTAAGAACAAGTATGTTGTGTAAGTAATACACCAATGCTTGATGCACCCCTGCTCACCATTTCTAGTCGTATTTTTGAAACGTTGTAATGAAACCCTTTCCATTTCAAGGAAAGCTGGATGCTGTCAGTGGTGGAAAACTATCTTCTTCAACACGTAATTTTTCTGTCTATTTTGAATTTGGATGGAAAGTGGTACTTTCAGATGCCTTATCTCTTTTCACCACTACTGTTAACTTTATCTTTGGCCTTTGTACCTTTGTTCCTGAGTCTTAATTATGATTGATCAAACATGTATGCACTCATATCAGTTATACAATTTGTCAGTGCTAGAGTGCATGCAGACACAAGATGAGCTTCAGGACTTCTCTGTCAGAGAATAATGTTTAAAAAAGAATTATGTTTGAAATAGCATTACATCTGAGATTGCACCACTTTACAGCTGCCTCTTTGACAGTACTTACAAGTTACCTGACTTTTCCTCCCTTTTTGCTTCAGCTAAACACAAGATGATTTTTTTGTGTGTGTGTAGAATAAGTGAAAAAGACATGCCTCTGTCACAGGGTCAGAAAACCTCGAGTCAAATATATACCACATGCTGCCTTGGCCAAAAGTACATCTTACTGTAATAATAGAGCCAGTGATCTGACAGCTTGTCTCCTGGGTTCTTGCAAGGCCACCTTGCCTCTGAGTGCACATACAAAGATATCTTGTGTTTTCACTTTGAAAGTTCCCCTGAGAATTTTTTGGTAGGATTTTTTTCTTGCCAGGGATTGCTTTTGAAATGTGCAAAGGGACATGCAAACAGACAAAAAGAAATCATTACTGCGGAAATATATGAAATATGTATTCTGCTCAAAGCTTTTGCATTTCCTGTGCTCCCCAAACAGTACATCCTTTTCATCAAGGAGTATAAACAAACAAAACTAAAATCCAAGGCAATCAAAACAAGGGTACAAGCATTTAGGTTATATAGAAGAGGAGCTCCTTTGGGTTCACCTCCTGAACTGGATGGCAAAGCATTTCGAACTTGGATACCTAATGAGATACACTAAAATATTATGTTCTACTGAAACATCATTTGTAGTCACAAATGAATTTCAAAATCTGAATAAAAAACTTCATTCAATTGTAGCTCATTTATTATCATTACCTTGAAGATTTTTTCTCTCTTAGTATTTGGAAAAATATTTTAGAAGAAAAATCTTTCAAAGTATTTAAAAGAAGGGATATCAAACCTTCATATTTCCACATTCAGTGTTCAGTGCTCAGCATTCTTCAAACATCTTGGATACTAAACATTACAGAGGCTTT
The DNA here is from genome assembly GCA_013400275.1 of Rhadina sibilatrix. Lineage (NCBI taxonomy): Eukaryota > Metazoa > Chordata > Aves > Passeriformes > Phylloscopidae > Rhadina > Rhadina sibilatrix. Next base: position 219,365 of record VWYO01002919.1, on the reverse strand, counting down.
TTTTTTTTTTTTTTTTTTTTTATTANACTCTTAACAGTTAGTATTAAAGAAATATTTTTCTTTGATTTTTTCTGTCTTAATTTTAATTAGTGCTGCATCAGCACAAACGAAGAATTTGAGGGAACATTTGAAATTAGAAAGTCCTACTTAATTGCAAATTTATGTGAGTGACTCAGTTTTCCTCAGAAAAGTGAAGATATTGGTGCTAGAGGAACAAATTTCTCACTCATACCAATCATGTCAAAATTTCCATGTAGCCCATGCATAAACAAATTAACTACATTTATTAATTCTATAATTTTTGGTTTAATAGTGGATTCCCCAAGAAGTCTGCGGTCTGGTTCAAGTTAATTCATGATCACATGAATTAACTGAAAGTTCTCAGAGTCCTTTATACTTGTACTCCCACTAAATAACACCAGATTTTTCTCTACATTTCAGCTAAATAAAAGGTAAAAGCCCAGTCTCCAAGACTAGAAGTGTAAGGACAATACAGTTCTTCAGCAGACGCCTAGATCAAATCCAGTTGGGGTTATTTGATTTAATTGGAACACCTGTTCTATGTGGAAAGATCAAGAGAGTTAGGGTAGTTTGGTCTGGAGAAGAGAAGATGGCTCTGGGGAAACCTTACTGCAGCCTTTCAATATATAAGAAAGATGGAGAAAGACTTTTTGCCTAAGGTCTGCAGTGCATTCCATGTAAGGCAGCAGTTGCATTCCATTTACAAAAGCTTTAAAGGTCCTGACATTACAATGAACATTAAATAATATTTTACAGAATACAGGTCATAGTTACTTGCAAATTTTTCAGCTTCTAAGTATTTTTGTGAGAGTGCACACATATGTGGAAAAGAAAGATCTTTTCCACATATGTATGCACACTCACAAAAAACATCCAAGTATAAAGTAACCAACTCACCACAAGAAAACTAGAAGTATTTTATAATACTAAAGCTAAGTATAAGTATTTTATAAGACAAGCAAAGTATAACACAGTGTTTGTATAATTTGTCTATTTATCTGTATTTAAACTTCCTTTCTATGTACTGGAATAGGTCTTCTTAGCAAGTCTGATTTTTCTTGTAGCATTTAAGTTTTTCTCTACATATAGAAAAAAAATATTTACAATGTTTGTAGAAAAAAAAATAGGGCTTATGTTTACAGCACTTCCCAGAACTGCTTAGCTGTGGTTTTCAGTATTGTTCAAATGGCTCATAAGAGAGGGTTTTATTTTAAGAAATAGACAGGCAAGGGAGCCATCACAAATATAGAAGGCACTAAGTATGAATGTTGAGACCATCTCAATGGGCCTTTTTTCCAGTTCCTCACAATACTCAGGAATGTTGCTGTTTCTGTTGAAGATATTCACATTTTGTTTCAGCCCAAAGACCTGGTTTTTATATTTTTCTTCCTTTTAAGTGCCATAGGGAAGCAAAAGAATAATTATGTCTCCATTCACCGCTGTCTCTCACTCTCTGTTTTTAAATAATTCCATACATTCTTTTTCTAGTTCACCTGCAAGCAACTGTTTATGTGTGGACTAACTCAGTCAATTCATGTGAGTTAGTCCACTGAAGCTTCATAGACATGTAAACTTCAGCACAAATCTTGCAAATAAAGAAAGCAAAGGGGCATGTAAGAGAACATATCACTCTGACCCTGCTCAAAGGCAGAATCAACTGTGCTTGGGCACCTTTACATGGCTATTTAACATGTTCTGGAAACCTCTAAAGAAATAAAACATACGTATTTCAGTAATTTATGTAATTGTTTACCAACGTTCATGATGCTGTTATACAATATTATTTGTCTTTCTTGGAATTCAACTAACTTACTTGTCCCTTCATCAGTGTTCATATTTGCACATTTATGAGTTCCCACCCAAACCAAATGAGGTATTTAATACACTTGAGTATCAGTGTCCACTATGAATTATTTTCTTAAGGAATTAAGAATATAATTAAGAATACAAATATTTTTATTTGTATCCTCGCTGTTTGCAGATAAAAAGCAAACCCTTGCTAAATATCTACATTTTGGCTGTATTTTTAAATATGATGTTACTAGTACTGTTTCTTCAAATTATTCCTATTTTCTGGAGAAGATTTTTTTCAGATGATAGCTACCTATTTTAAAAAGAAACATAGCAGAACCATAATTTAATTCAACTGTGAATAATCTAATACTGCTTTCTGTTCTGCATTCCTGAAAGTTTATAGGTGTCTTGAAAATAGATCCATGAAACATAGTTTAGGGGGAAGAAAAAAACAAAACAAAAAAGCAAAAATCTCAAACAAACAATCAACTAAGCAAACAAACAAAACATGTGGGGAAGTTCAAATTTGGCATATAAAAGTCTTCATCTCTGATGAATTTTCATATACCTTGGTTTACATGTCCAAATAAGAGCTGGAAGCCAAGTGTTTTTAAATTTGGGAACTACGTTAGAAGGTACTTCACTTATGGAACCTTCTTCCAAATTTATGTCTAAAAATGAAGGTCATCCCATGACAGTTTCTGAATGGATGCATAAGACAAAATAATTTTTGTCCTTAGGAATGCACCACCTATGTGGTCACAGAACTGTAGCAAAGAAATCTGAGCCACAAAGTTGAAACTCAGCATCTGCTTGTAAGACTAAAAATATTAGGAAAGTATTATGTTAGAGGACAACAGGAACCCAAGCCTCCTACACTTATATATATAATTTTATATATATATATATATATAAAATCACTTTCTCCCATCTTGCATAATGTCCTGTTTATGCCCAACATAACATTACATTACATATGCCCAACAAAACATTACATGCTGACTAAGAGTTTTCCTAAGACAGGTCTTGCAAAGATTTATTTGTTTCAATTAATTCAGCAGCTTTCCCTTTCCCTTCTTGTTTCTAAAATCCACATGCACACTAATTATGTTTGCCTTGAGTTAGATATCTAGACTGCCTTAGAAGGAGTGGGGGATGATTATGCATTCTAAGTAGAGTTTCTTAAGCTCTTACCACTATAAATATTTCTCAGAAATATTTACCAAAGAGAGAAAAATCTTTTAAAAACTCATGCAGATGGTAAATCAATGGAAGAATGTTTCTAAAAATAGTGTGTGAAGATGGTTACAAATTGACTCTTGTTAATCAGTATATACAAAAGTGGATAAATATGTGTGTTGGCATTTTCTCTGGTTAATTCAATATTTTTCTGTTGGCAGATACCCTTGAATCCTTATGCAAATGCCAAGTATGAATGACCTCAATCCCTCATGGTAGTAATAATAAGCGTAATTGTGAATGGATGTACTTACATCTTTGTTTTTCCAAATGAAGATGCAAGACAGCTAAGTTGTAGCATGATAAGAAATCAAGCATACATCTACTTCAAGAATCCTTCATCATTACCTCCTAAAAAAAAATCTTTTTCTAAATTTTAGCAATCTCTTTTTACTTGAAAAATAATGATTTTTTTTGTTTCCCTTGTCTTTCTCCTTTTCACCTTCCTGCTCACAGCTCTGGCCCATGATAATATAAAAAACCCTCATATATGTCAGTAAAACAAATTGAAAATGTCATCACAAAACACCCTACCTCAGACATCTAAGCAATAGTTTCAGGTCAACATTGCAAATGACCTGCTGTAAATCAGCAGAAATTAATTTCTTAAAACACATTATGTAATCTTAAAAAAAAAAAAAAAAGAATCTGAGATTAAATTAAATGCCATGCCTTTGTTATCTGATGTTTTGATGTCAATAGATAACTTGACATAAATTGTTTCCCATAGGAAAAAAAATATCTGCTAGATGAGTTACAGTCTAATTTTGCCACAATTGGAACCTGTTGAGTGCTAGCCCATGTGATCTACTCAGGAAGAGATTTGATCAACAGCTCAGATTTCTACCATGACTGTCTGCCAGACACCATGACATCCTGTCAGGGTGGAGTTATTACTTCAAAGGTATTCAGAGGTCATTGGCTTTCCAGACACATGTCAATTAATAAGCTGTGTAATGTCATTAAAGAACTTTAATTCATTGACATGCTCGCACTAAATAGCTGAGTGAATGTTTTTTCTTGCCTTCCAGTTCTTTTTCCATTACACACACCAGCAGAGAAGAAAAGTTGAATAGATGCTTTGGAAAGATTTCTAGATTAGAGATGTGCCAAACTATGTACAAAACAGGGGCAAAGCCAACAAACTGGTACACATATTGTTTTATGAAACTGTTTCTGGTCCATTATTTCTAAAGAACCAGGATATCTCCGCAAAGATCATGCAGTGTAACAGCTGGAAAGAAAAGGAGTTCAATCCTTGTGCAACTCATCTGCTTCCTTGTACATCTGCCAACCTGGTTTGCAACTGTGGCCAAATAAAACAGAAGAAAAAGCATGTGAATATTTTTTAGACTTCTGTGAGTCTTGTACACGCTCATGGGTGTCTATTCTGACTGGAGCCTTTGAATGCAAATCAGTAACAATACCACTGAAGACCTGCAGGAGTCAGTTAATCTTACCTGGTTTTATATGTCCAAAAATTAGACATCTAAGTTGAAATAAACAGTAAATCAACCTACTATTGGGGAATTCATCTGTCCTATCTTAAACATCTACATTAGGACCAGACTGCTCTCTCTTTAAACACTTCCTCTTCACTGATAATAAGGAATCAAGAATGGTTTGCTCAGGGTTCAGATGGTTTCAGCACCCTAACTGAAGCAACGCTGTTCTGAAACTCCTTTTGTTTATTTCAGAGATATCTAAATCAGCTACAGATTTAGTTTTCAAGAGAATATGGGCAGTAACCCCTCTTTGTAAAGTCATGTAAATTTATGTGTGCTAATATATAGCTTCTGTTACTATAGATAACATATATATGTATAAGATCTCAAAATTAGTTATCTTTCCCAGTTTTAATCCTACTTTTATGCTGTATAAAATCAACAAATCTTAAAGAAATTTTTCTGTAGGTGTTGACTTCATTACCATAGACCTTGCAATTTTCAGTATGTATTTCAACAAAGAAGAGTGGTCTTATCCCTATTTAAAGATCAGGAAATGAATATATTCATGAAACAAGCCTAATAATGATTGAAAATAGCGTGCTTAAGGTCATACAGGAAGTCTGTGGTAGATCTGGAGCTAAACCCAGACCTTTCTCCTCAGATCTGTGTCCTGAATTTGGGACATGGGAAAAATTCCCATTGAGATGAGTCAGTATGTTGTCTGAATGACAAGTGGAAGAAAAGAAGTCTTTTTTATTTATGCTGTTTACTCTAATAACCGCCAGATACTAGAGGTATGGATATAGGCTCATGTTACTTTCTGCATATATGAAGAATCTTCCTTAGTGTAACAGCCTCTTCACACAAATTTGTGGGAGTCATTGCACACCTCACATCAGCAGAAAGCTCTGAACAAATGTGATTTAAATTTAGCTGGTTTTGCCTTTCCAGTGTGTGGCATTCGCTGCAGACTTAATTTTTAAAACTTGCTATCCACAAAAGCTTTAGCTCAAAACTGGAAACTTTAAAGGTAATTACCAGGTCACATTACAGACATGAAATGGGTGGTTCTGCTAACCAAAGGCAGAAGAATAAAATGCTTATTTCTTTCATTGTGAAACTACTAAATATTCCCATATTTCTGAGATTAGCACCATTCAAGGCAGGAGGAATGTGGGTTGGCAATTTCTTTTGTTTGTCAGCAGTTATATTTGTTATTGATTTCAAAAACAGCAAACTCAACTCTCACAGTTTTATTTTCTGAGAATGTGTGTTGAGTATCTGTAGCATATGGGTAAAATATCGTACTGCAAGGGAGGAATTCCTACAAATGCATTCCACATAAAACTACATTAAAAAAAGATGCCAATCCCTTTAAAGATGAGGTCAACCAAGAGATCCTAGTGCAGTAATAGGGATCAAAATTAAAACTTAGGCCTCGCCTTTGATAAAGATTAAAACTGGAATGCAAGGAGATGTACCCCTGAACACTTTCTTAACACTGCAAAATTGCATTCTTCTTACATTGGTATTGTGTTTAGGAGTTTTCAGATGTCATAAAATACCTATTAAAATCTGACTATGCAGATCAACTACCATCTGATAAAGTTTTCTCACCTCATATACTTATTTTTTTAATGAGAGGCTGTGAAGCTTTTCTAATTCACAAAATTCAGAATATACCTTGAAAGTTTAGGCTGACAACGTCTTTGTTTGACCTAGCTTTCTCTAAAGCCAGTAACAAATAACCTGTGGATGCATGAAGAAGGTTGTAGTGGAAAACTTGGCCCAAAAGTCAAAAACAAATTTAGAAGTTAGCTTTTGCTGAAGAACATTCTTCTACTATTGCTTTCATGCCATATTCAATCTCAGTGATGTAAAGCTCACTTTGATAAGCCCAAACAAGGTGCAGTCATGCTTTTGAAAGGCAAGCAGCTGTATTTCTGTTAAATGCAACCACTGTGCAGCTTTAACATTAATGATTCAGGGAGTGCCAAAATGATATTTTTACAAACTTGTCTCTTGAATGTCTAGTGCAGGCATTTCTGCACTTCAGTACAAAGTAGAATTTCTCAGGGAGCTACCCAGATGAAAGTCAGGCATCCTAGTCAAGGTAAACAAGGAGCTCATTTTGGATTTTTCAGTATGGCAAAGTCATCCAAGCATTAACCAAGCATCAACCAAGCATCCACCTGGAAATCTCCTACCCAAGTGAGTTGCAGATTGCCTGGAGTGTATCTGTGCTCCATATGCATTGTCAGTGTCCATGTGGTTATGGGTTTTTTCCCCACAAGGTTCCTGTTTCATGACTATACATTTGCTCGTGCAGGACAAGGAACATATCCTCTGGAGAAAAGCTAATGGTAAGAACTAATAGATGTTGTAGGAGAGAAAACATTTTATTTTTCTGGCCTTTCCCACGTTCATTTTACACTCTTGGTATTTCTTTAAAATACTGAATACACTATACTTTCTTTTCCTCAAATAAATGAATTTAAACATATGCCTTAATATTATCCAGATGTTGTTTTGCAGTAGAAGACTGGTTTCATGCAGAATCTAAATTGCATTCATCCAGCAACCTGGTAGCCAAGAAAAGTACAGTAACTAGAGGATGCCTGTCTTCCTTTATTCCAGCTCCAATTCTGATTGCAAAATGCTTGCACAGATCAAAGAATCTATAGTCCTTTTAATTAGGCCTTTGCAGCTAAAAATTCACCCAAAGCTAATTCTACTTCCATAAAAATTTATTTTGAATTTTATTTTAGTTTCAGTTTTTGAGATACTTTTTTTTTTTTTAAAAAAAATCTTAATTCTTATCCCTGCTATTGAAAAACAGGCCTATGTTATTTTTCTGCAACACTCTCTTCAATTTAGTATCTGTAAGCCTCATACAGGAGCCTTGGCTGCTCTGGGACACAGCTAAACCATAGGTATGTGCTGGGTCTGAGTGGTGAGGTTCTGCTAGCAGGGAAACTATAGGAGTGGCTTCTCTGAGAAGCTCCTGGAAGCTTCCTGCATGTCCCAGACCCTATGCCAGCCAGCCAGACCCACTGCTGGCCAAGGCTGAGCTAATCAGAGGTGTGCTTCTGGGATAAGGTATTTAAAAAATTAAAAGAAATTACTGCACAGAAGTAATTGTGGCCAGAGAAGAGAGGAGTGAGAATATATGAGAGAAACTGCCCTGCAGACACCAAGGTCAGTGCAGAAGGAGGGGCAGGAGGTGCTCCAGGCAGCAGAGCTGAGATTCCCCTGCAGCCCATGGTGCAGGCCATGGTGAGGCAGCTGTGCCCCTGCAGCCCCTGGAGGACCAGGGGGAAGCAGAGATCCACTGCAGCCCCTGGAGGACCCAACACCAGAGCAGCTGGATGCCTCAAAGGCTGGTACCTCACAGGAAGTCCACACTGGATGCGTGCAGAGAGGAACCTCTGGACCCGTGGAGAGAGGCAGGACTTCTGGACCCTTGGAGAGAGTAGCCCAGGCTCCTCTCTGCTGGCAGGACTTGTGACTCTGCAGAGGACTCACAGTGGAGCAGTCTGCTCCTGAAGGACTGCACTCCATGAATGGGACACACATTGGAGCAGCTCATGACTGCAGCCCACGGGAAGGACTCAAGCTGAAGAAGTTTGTGGAGAACTGTTGCCTGTGGCAGGGATCGCATGTTGCATCAGAGGAAGGACTCCTCTCCCTGAGGAGGAAGCAGTGTCAGAAACAAGTGATGAATTAACAATATCCTCCATTCCCATCTTCCTGTATTCAGGGGCAGGAGGGAGGAGCTCAGAGCCTGAGGAGGGAAGAGTGGGAAGAAGGTGATTTATAAGATTTGTTTTACTTCTCATTTTCCTGCTGTAATTTTGCTTGGAAATAAATTCAATTAATTTGCCAAGTTGAGTCTGTTTTACAAGGATGTGATGGTAACTGGTGAGTGATGTCTCCTAGACTTTATCTCAGCTCATGAACCTTTTATATTTTCTCTCCCCTATCCAGATGATGAGGAGAGTGATAAAACAGCTTTGATGGGTATCTGGCATCCAGTCAGGGACAACACACCACAAGGCAATATCCCATGTATTACTAAACAAATTTCAGGCAAAATGTGTCTGTATAAAAAAAAAAAAATCTTGCATTTAAACTGAATTAAATCTTCAAATAATTATGAGTAGCAGGAACTTTGGTGTCATGACACCCTCCCTCCCACTCCAGTAATGTTATTGTTCTGCAAGATTTAAGCAATGTTTTGGGGTTTATGAAAAAAAAATTAAATATTAATTAAATCAATGCCGTATGATCATTTTAAGTACTCAGTCTGTCCAGAAAATGGTTAGAGAAACCATGTAAAGAAGTTCTCTGAGGCCTAAAGGTGAAATTATAGTCTTTCAATGAAGCTTTTGGTTAATAGACTTGGTGAATGGCATGCCCAGGGAAAGAGAACCTCTTTGAGTCTGGTAAGTGGCTCTTTTAACATGCAACATTTTTAAATTCTCTATGGCTTAGAAAGCAAGAAGCAGAGGCATTCCTTATGTTCCACTCTTTTTAATGGAAAAAGCCTATGATATGTTTACATATCTTTGAGTAAACTGTAAAAATCCTTTTGGAAATGATTTTAATTATAATAGCACTAATGTTAATTATACAAAATTTTTCTCAAAGCTTCTGGGTTCCTCTCTGCATATAAATTAGTGCTCTTGTCTATCCGCAGTGATTAAAAGTTGACATTTATTTTATTTTTTTTAAGTTTAAATAAATTCTTTTCAAGATATTTATGTAGTGTTTTGGGAAGGTCTTCACTCAGACAATATATAGTCAATGCATATTTCAAGGCTCTTCACATCATTTACTCAGTACCACAAGTGTTTTTGTGTGTGACCAGCTGTCCAAGTGAATTTGTCCTGAATTAGTAAAAAGAATGAATAAACTGAACATCAAACCCAAGTAAACCTCTTTTCTCACTGTTTTAACTTCAAGGCCAGAAAATTCTAATGAAAAAGCCGACCTTTTGAAGGAAAGGAATAATTATAACAAGTATTCCAACATACCCTAACTAAATTCTAAATTAAATATGCTAATAAAATAATTTTGTTCCACTTCAAATTCAATTACAGAATTCTTTTGGATGGAAAACCAATAATTTGTTCCTCCATTTAATTATTCATTAAAAATTCACTGACACAGGTAGGACTGCATGTGGAAAGAGACTCTTTAACATGCAGCATTAATCCTACAGCTAATGCTGTTTAGCTAGTAACTCTTCATAGTACGTGCCGCTCTGATGAAGCAAGAAGTTTTTAAACACCTGAAATCCTGCTGTGGGCTTGTGGGTTGTGGTAACATATTCCATCTTTAATGGATGTCAGTTGAAACAGTTTCGCAATCATGCGTGATCCTGCTTACATTTCTAACAGCTGCAGACTAAACATCTCAATTGACTTCAGTCAGTGCCAAATCATGTGAGGGCTGCTAAATGTGTGGGCACCGACATTTGTTTACAGGACTTTGCTCTCAAAATCTTTGTCTCTTCAAAGAATTAATTTTCCCCTTCTGTGAGCACAGTGCGTGACATGTAGATATCACCCTTGCCTTACAGGAATAGCCCTGTTCAAAGAAATAAGGGCATTTACAGTTGCCACAGTCCGAGCTTCCTCCTCAATAAAATAGATTAAAGATATTGCTAGAGTTTTAACTGCCCTGAGGAGAAATTTCCCCTCTTTGACCATGGCTTACCCTTTTGTGAGGTGATTGTGTCAAGTTGACTGAGCTGATGGGCCAGGTCAGGATAAAGGATAGGTCTGGGAAAAGTAAATTTCCCTCTGGAGTGACAGAAGTGTCTCTGCTTCCTTCCTTGGGTTGCCAGAATTTAATGAAAAAAATTGTAAAAACTGTATTTATTTTGTAAAGTAGGTTTAAGATTTGCTTGCCAGAACTTTGTTTTTGAAAGATGCCACAAAATTCTTACAACAGACTTATTTAAAAGAGCTACAACTTTTGCAATAGTTTAAAAATGCTATATTGAATGGGAAAGGGCAAAAATTATTTGACTGAGAATCAATATTTTTACAATAAGTAGCAAGAATGTCTCCTTTAACAAGATACAGTTCAAGATATTGGTGTAAACATGTATTTAATTTATTTACAAAATGAACTGTTCCATTAAAGAGAAAAGATAGGCTAAATATATTTTCAAATTATTTTTAATGGTAAATTAGAATAAAGTTTCATTTCCATTAAATATGTGTAAAAATGCCTCTTCTATATTTTAAATAAGAATATTTCAAGAAATCCTGAAAAGTAAGAAAGCAAGGGTTTAAATTTTTTTTTTTTTTTTTTTTTTTTTTTTTTTTTTTTTTTTTTTTTTTTTTTTTTTGTTTTTTTTTTTTTTTTTTTTTCTGTGATCTGTAATTTTGAGTCTGTAAGATTTGGCTGAAATTATAACACTATGGTGGATCACTCTCTTTCTCCATCAGTTAAAGACAATTTGTAACTACTTTACTAAGTTTCTTTTAAAGAAGTGTAGGACACTTTTAAAAATTATCCTAATGTATTCAGTAATACTGATGTTTTCCTATTTTCAGTGTTTTGAACTTGAGTAAAGGTTACAATCTTTGACTCAGTTCTCTTACCAACACAGGTAGATATTTATTACTAATAACCTAAGTACAGCATCCCAGGCTGGTACTGCATGCAATAAGGCAGTCTGCACCATGCTTGAACTGGACATGACCAATAGCCACATTTTCCTATCTACATTGCTACAGTTGCTTCATAATCCAGATATTTGGGAATAAGTTTGGAGAATGCAGTTCTGTAAGTAGTTTATTAAAGGGAAAAATTCATAATTTAGGGTGGGAATCCACCTTCGTTGGTGGCAAAACCCACAGATAGCCACAGCCTGTGATCAGCCCCAAAGATCCAAACAGAACATTATTTACACAGCACTTTACATATTAAAATGTAAATTTGGGATAAAAAATTTTATCCTTTATATCTAAAGACATGGTACACATCAGTTACAATTCTCATTCTAGTCTGCCAAGAATTGAATCAGCTGTCACTTCAAAGGCAGCAAACTGCAAGCAATCAAAATGACTCTTAAAGTTTTTTTAGATATTTTGGATTTAATCTCTGAAAAGGAAAATTGCTGTATATTGATATTTCTCAATATACTTTTTTTTATTTCTTAAAAAAATTAACATTTTTTAATGTACTAACACATCAGCTATTCATCAGACTTCTTCAGCAATAAACACTTTCCAGATTAAAAAAAAAAAAAATAAAATCTATAAATGTTTAGATTTTCAAAGTCACTTGAAGGTCTCAGGAACAGTGTCCATTAGAATAAATGAAAAATATGTTGCTTATTTGCTTCAGAAAGATCTCTAGAGGTCTTAAGAGTGTACTGAATGTGATGAAAACAGGGACATATGCATTTAAACTTCTTGAGACACACCTGGATTTGGCACACATTATATTTGGCAGCATCACTGATTTTTGAGAAATATTCTGTAGCCTTAAAATAATCTCACACAACAAACTTCAATAAACTCCAGTGAACATATATTTGTTCACAAAATGGATGTAAATGAAAGATGCAATTATGGAGAAACTTTATTAATTTTTCTGGTGCTTGATGAAAAGTTGGAAATTTTAGAATTTTTCTCCCCTTTTAAACTTTTAGCCATATTTATCTTTATCTCATCATATAGAAACATAATAAAGAGAGGTGCCAATTAGGGGCACTGCAGGAATAAGTTTTTTCTTGGAAGGACTTAAACAGTACCCTTGTGTGATATTATCAAGCCTTTACTGTACGTACCCTCTGAATGAGAAAAACATTCAGTTTGGCTTAATTTTTAGCCATTCAGTATGTGTTAATTGCAAACACTGATATTCTGAATTACATTATCTCCAGAGTAGATCAATGGTGTTATGGAAAATTTGGCCAAAACTGTTTAAACATGCAGTAAGGAGGGAAGATCAATAGCTTTGTTAGTGAAACTAGAGGTTTTTCTTTGCTTTTTTGGTGCCTTTTTTGCATGTTTTGATTGTTACATTTTAGTCAAATAGGCTGAAATTTATATCTGCTTTTTTTCTGTATTTAAAACTTCTTCTAAAAATGTAGCAAATATTTACATGTTCAAACTTTTTTACAGTGAATAAAGCCATTATTTCAATGAACCACAAGAGCACATATGTAGATAACTGTAGATAAGTACATCTATAAAACTTTTATAGAATCAAAACCCATATGAACCCATGTACTGTAAAATTCATGCTCCTCTGTCTAAAGTAATACCTTCATTAGTAATGCATGATTTACACCATTTCCCTCTTATAAAGCATAACTTTCATGACACTCATTAAACTCAGAGAGAAATCATGTTATCGACCCGTTCACCTGTGTAAAGCATGTTTTTCTTATCCTCTTGTAAGGTCAAACTAACTCCTTTCACAGACCATACACTCTCTTTTTCTCTTTTTTCTGTCTCTCCAAAAAAGACATTATACATGTGTTTATGCTACACTTTTCTTTTCTTCTTTCACTTTCCCCTTCACTGTCCTACTTCCCTAAGCCCCTCTTTTCTGTAAAAAAACTTAATTGAAACTGAACTTTTCACATCTCTGTGAGAAGTCAAACAGCGAATCAAACATACATTTGAAATGTTCCTGAAATTTCTACTACTTTGCTCTTGGCTTGGGTAAGAAAAAGATACTCAAAATGTGTGTAAGATTTAAGTGAATGGCTGCGGAAATAAAATGGATATATATAGGAACAAACAAAGAAACAAACAAAAAATCCCCTAAAACAACAACATCAACAAAAACAAGTAAAAATCTTTGAAAATTGAAAATTTATCCCAAATTGTTGAAGCTGCTTATTTGGACGCAATCTCTTAAAAAACCACCCAGAACTTCACACTGAATTCCATGTAGTTTTATCCCTTGCCTTCACAGTTCCTGGGAGAAGTGTTTAACCTCTAAATGTAGACAGTTGCTACCTAGAACATGCACCATTGTCTCGTGTGATAACTACAAACATTTTCTGCCTGGGGCTCTTCACAATGGGAATTTTCTACCCACAAACAATCTTGTTAGTTTCATAATTGCTTCCCCCTTCTAATGAATGCAGAACATAATGAATGCCAAGCCAATCTTTTGAGTCCAAATCCACGGATCTTCATCAAGACAATGAATGTACATTCTTTAAATAGAACCATGTTGAAAGTGCTTCTGCCATAAATACAGTATAATAAATTTTCTTTAATGGGAATGTAGTATTTTAGCACATTACTTAATTAGGGATGAGCAGAAAAATGGAGTTAATTCCTTCAGCTTCAGTGAGTGCAGCAGAAGCAGTACATTTTCATTCATTGCTTAGGCACCCATTAATTATATTACAGGCCGAATAAAAAAGGAAGTATTTAAGATATTATATATAGTAAAGCTTAATTTAATAATTTTAATGCTTACTGAAAGGATGAGGCTGGATGGAGATGGTGTTATCTTCCTCTTAAGTGTCATATCTGTGGAACTGCTAAAATTTCAGATTATTTTTATAGTCTTGATTTTGTATTGGTGCAAAGCACGAGACAGCTACTCCTTTTGGGAGAGCAGAGAGAGCCATAAACGTGCTATTCAGTAAATTTAACCTGTGTGGGAAAGTCTGAGCTGAACAAACCAAGACTAAAGCTATTCTTAATAGAATATCCTGCTAGTTAATGTGAAGTGTATTGATAATTTAAAAAGTCAGAAAGCTGTGCTTAAAGCCAACATTTCAACTGGGTGTAAAAGTTCCCATGACTATGAAACACTCCAGTGTTAAATCACTGGGGCTCTTCTATGCAATAATCTTGGCCACTGAAGATGAAAAACTGTAGTTGAAAGGAAAGAGTCTCTACTGTTTCCTCTGAAAACGGAAGTAATTTTAATAAACTGAACTTTGCTTGAAGAGTAACTTCAAGAAGAAAATGTCTACACTCTGCACTCCACAGTATAACAGGATGTCCTATATAATTATTTCTGTAATAGTATCTTTGAGTGTTATATCATTTGGTCTGTAAGAAAAAAATATACATTGAAATGACCATTTGGGTATATTTTATTACGGACATTACATGTGATATAACATTTAACAAAATTAAAATATCCCAAGAAACATTATTTAGATTGTTCTACACTACGTTTAAATCAACCTTTACTTGCTAAGCATTTTCATTTTGGAAGAAAGGCACTGCTGTGGTGAGTGTTCACATTTTTCTAACAGGTCAGAAACTGTGAGTGCACTGAGAACTTGCTGGTTCAATTCCTTCCCCAGGGATGTGAAGCCATGGTTTCCCCACATCTACAAGATTGTCCCATTTCTCTTGGCTGTTGTGAAGAAGCAAACAATGCCCTGTTTACATCCTTCTAGAGTGTACAAAGGCCTGAACATTCACTGAGGTCCAGTTCATCAGTGGAAGAGACCGAAAGCAGCATCCTCTCCTACAACATTGTAAGCTGGTTTATCTTCAAAGTACTGGGGACACAAAAATATTCAGAGGGCTGGAGAACCTCTCTTATGAATACAGGATTAGAGCTGCAGTAATTCAGCCTCAAGAAGAGGAGGCTCTGGGGAGACTTCAGTTTGGCCTTCCAGTATTTTCAGGGGGCTTATGAAAAAGAGGAAGAGTGGCTTTTTATACAAGCAGACAGTGACAGGACAAGGGAGAATTTTTTAAACTAAAAATGGCACGTTTAAATGAGATATTGGGAAGAAATGCTGTGTTCAGTGTTAAATAAATTTCCCAGTCTGACCATTCTTGAACCTCTCTGGCAGTCACACTCCCAAGACCAGAGACTTTCACTGCTGGGACCAGAGCCCCTTGGCAGCAGCAGCTCCAGTGACCTGAGGGGAGCCCCCCTGACCCCCTGCACACCCCACTCACAGCCACACACACCAGGTTTCCTCACTGCTTTCACCCCAGGCTGCCACCACAGAGTCTCAAATGTCTCATTCCATGAAGCCACTTGTTCACTGTGCAGTGACACAGAAACTGCTCCAGCTGCTGCTCCTGAGGAGGGAGCCCCACCAAGGAATCCCATGGTTTTTACACCCTCATGGTCCAAGCAGGCACAAGTCTCACTCTCAAGCCCCCGGCTCCTGCTGTGTCTCCTGGTGTCCACTCACCTGGCTGGGCCCTTGTGCTCTTTGTTCTGCTGTCTTGGGTTCCTACCCAAAGCTCAATCTCCTCGATCTGCATCTTGCACAGCAGCTTGCAAACTGAGATACCTGCACCTGGTGTATTCTTCAGCACTCAGAGGGTGGTGAAACATTAGAACAGGTTGCCCACAAAGGTTGTGAATTTCACAGTCCTGGAAGTGCTCAAGACTAGATTGGCTGCAGCCCTGAGTAATTTGGTCTAGTGAGTGGCATCCCAGTCCATGGCAATCATAGTGGAACTAGATGACCTTTAAGGTCTCTTTCAACCCAAACCATTCTGATTCAATGACTAAAGCCAGATGAGAGCTTCATCCTGTACTCTTCTGTCTATCCAAACATAATCTATCATTGTTTCTTCAAAAAGATTCTATGTAAGTGAAATATTGTTTTTAAAGTTGGATCAAATCTATTCAGGTAATCACACCAAATAAATTATTCCTGAGGCACAGCAAAGGGTGGCATCAGTTTACACCACATTCCACTGGATGCTCAGCTCTAATAATGATATCAGATAGAGTAGGAAATCTCTTTCTGCAATAACAGGACTATGACTGGATTTGTGGTATATGGAATGAATTTTGTGATATACATGGACATGATTATAGCTGCAATGGGGGTTGGCCGATATCCGACTATGAAAGTTTATTATTTTTCTATAATTTAAATGCTATGTTAGTAAGCATAAAAATCTGATAATAGTATTGTCATCTGTCTTGTGTGGTGTCTTCATTCATAAAGAGGTCTCAATGATTCCATAAAAGATTTAGTATATACTTACATATTCACTTAATTGGCTTCATGCCTGTATTGGACATGTAATGTTCTTTTGTGAGCATGATAATAAATTACAAGGCTTCACTACTAATAAAAGACTATTAACTGAAATGCCATTTCCTTGTTTTATTTTATTTACAGGAGGAGAAGATATAAAATAGATTGCTAGCTTTTGAAAGAAAAGGAAAATTCTTAAATACATGAACAGCTCTAAGGAGTTCTACTAAAGGCTCTAAAGATCCCAGGACCCTTGGTAAATGAACAATGCTGTTTCTCAAAGGACTCCAAATTGGTTAAGTAAAATCTTATAAGTGAGAAAGGTGAGAAAATTTGCTTCTTTGAAATTTACATAACTTGCTTGAATTTCCATTAAAATATGTAGAAGCTCATTCTGGAGGAATTTTCAATAAAAATGCTGATAATATAAATATTGCATAAGGTAAAAAAAATATAAAACTTGTTTTCCTGTCTTGTGCCATGGTTCATCTTACCCTGAATGTTGCAGAACAGAAAATGTCACAGCTATAACTACAGTTCCAATATTAGATTATGAAGATGTCATTTATCAGTAAGAAGTGAAATCACAGCTGCAAGGAAGTGAAAGTTCCCAGACATAGATCACATTGGTTTACATTGTCATGTCATTCTTGAATTCATCACTGTGATATGTATGATAGTTCTGGATGATTAAACATTGAAAAATAAACATAAATTGCATCAGCATCAAGATCTATTTAAATGCATGAAAAGAAATTTACACAATTACTGCTCGGCAATGTAGCTAGTTGACAAAAGAAATAATTGTTCACAGGGATCACAGAATACACACTCATTTGTCAAACAGAGGTTGGAAACCAAGCTCAAAATTTTCTTTTCTGGTTTCTCTTAAGCATCAACAGGATTCAGTGTAGGAAATATAAGACGGAAAACCAATTGTTATGAAAACCAATATAAATTTATATTCATTCTACAAGTTAAAAAACTTATCATGGCCAGAAAGTTTATAATAAGGATTTTGAATACGTTTCCCAACAATTTAAGTAACATGGCCTCTCACAAAAGAATGGTGAATTAATTAATGTTAGGAGTAAGTACACTTGGCAGCGGTAAAGGCCAAGTGGGAGGTACAATAGATTGGGGGAAAAATGCTGCTGGAAATGCTTGCAAGAATGAACATGAAGAGAATCAGGTGCAGTTCCAGTAGAGCTATTGAATTCACAACAGCACAAAGTATGAGACAATGCAAGCTTTGAGATAACTTGTCCTAGGGCACTTTCTGTTGGAGGGATGGCAGCATTTTTAGCATACAGGTAGAGGTGCTGCTCTTGACAAGTGAAGCTGACATTACATGCTGCAAAGATCATCAGCTGTCTGCTGTCTTTGAAAAGAAATCTTCACCCTCTAGCAGGCGCACAGGTACCTTCCTCCTGTCTTACTTTCCCACACCCTTTCAGCAGCCTCTTTGGTTGCACAAACTCCATCCAATATTTTCTGAACCTTTGGGAAAACATCTCTCTGTTACTTTTGGGGCTTGCTTTCTTGTTTGCCTCCTGTTTCAGTTAAATTTTCAGCTCCTCTTAGGCAACCATGAGGATGAGCTTTTGCCACAGGCTCCTTGCAGGCTCTGCCACTGTACCTCCCCACCCTCCTGATATTTCTGCCAGCCATACACGCTTAATTGTCCTTCAAACAAGACACCATTTCCTGCTTTCAAGTGGGCATACAGGCAGCCTTTTTGACAGCAGTAGTTTTAACACGTTTGGGTAGTGTCCAGAGAGCACCTGCAATAAAAAAAAATTAAAAATATGAAACCATGCACCATATGCTGCTGAAGAACCCTCCATGCTTGGTAGGGTCAGTATATTTCTGACCTATAAAGAACCACAATGCTCTATTTGCTTCATGCAATGCTCTCAGTATTGAGCCTTAACTGTCTCCAAATGGCACACTCAAACCTCATCAAAACAATTTCTTGGGGATTTTTGGCTCATCATCATTCCTGATAGCTAAGCTATAAAGAGCACAGACTTCTCCCCTGCTATAGAGCAGGGAGCAGCTGAAAGAGGCAGTGTTCTTTTGACACTTGAGGCCTGGAGAAAATAAAGAGAGTAATTTGTTAAAGAAGTTTTAAAAATTATAAGGCTTGTAGCAACATATAGAAATCTTGGCTAATTTACAATAGGACTAGTCCTAGGGTTCCTGTTTACCCTAAGCGTAGTCAATTCCAGTATCAGGATGCAAAGGCTAGCACCTAGGAAAAGGAAAAAAATAGGAGAGCAAGAGACTTTATGTAAATGCATTCCATGGTGTTAGAGGTGCCACAAGATGCTGAAGGATCTCCTGTGAGCTCCTTCCCCTTAGCAAGGTTGCACACATTTTTTTCTAGGAGCTGAAACAGAAGTGTTAGCAAAGATGTAAGAATCAGATGGAGAGGTAGGGAGTGAGGAGCAGCACCAGGCAGAGATGGTGGGAGGAGATGCAAGTGAGGCAGAGCCAGGATGGCACAGAAGCATCAGCAGAGGCAACTCACTGCACAGAGAGCCAACGAGCTACAGGCAGCAGCTGCAGCAGTGAGACAGCCAGCAGGAGCAACATGAACAACAGGCTGGATCAACTTAAATCAAACCTTGATCCCCAATGACAGTTAAAAATGTTAATAACTGAGTGAAAGCTACTTCTGGCAAGGAAAATCATCAGTCTTACAGTAAGCAGTACAAGGGAAAAGTTTCAGGTTTTATACTTCACAAACTGTTTATATAGCATTTTTTTGAGTTTTCCTTTGAAGTTTCTACTTTGTTGGAGTCTCATTCATTCAATAAAGATATTGTTTGCAAACAATTTCAATTATGTTTATAAGTGGAACATATTAATCATCTGAGCACCAGAATGCTCACTGTACTTTTCTCAGGTTTCTTGAAACAGGACTGGCTTGATTTTTTTTTAATAACCTTTTAAATTGTTTTTTTAGCCATTTCATATATTTTGAAATGGCTTCATAGCCATTTTATCATCCACAATTTAAATTTAAAAGGATTGTCTTTTCTCTCTATATGACAAGATCTTCTGTATGATGATCTTCCTTCAAAATAAGATCAGTGACTCAGTCCTGGTTCTATTCTACATTCTTCCTCACTTCTGGAATGAATTTGAACTCATTTGAAATCTGTCAGTAAAATTATTTAAGGTACATTTAGCTGCATTTCATATGACTGAGGTTTAACTGAGATAATTTAAAATTCATTATTTAGCAGCCCTCTGAAGTTGTGTAAATAGTCCATTGTAATGTATGACTGATTGATTTATTCATATATATGCCTCCTTCAAGGAGGAATTTGGGTCAGTATACATCATGCAAAAGCTATTAGGTTGAACCTCATTGCTTTCTTAGGGAGTAGGTTGACAAAATAGGTTCCAGTGAGATTATAGGTTGAGTAGTGTATCGTTTTCAGGAGGCAGGGAACATCAGCATCAGTGGAGTCTTTGAAAGTAACATTGGAATAAGTGTAATAAAACCTGAAAATAACAGCTATGGAGTGCTGGCAGATTACAAAATCTACCATTTTAAATGTCTGTGTTGCAGTCCTCTGAAGAGAAAAAGTGCACCAACACATGACTAGAATTTACTCTTTTATGGCCTTGACAGTGACCTGCATGCTAATCCAAGAAGGAAAGTGTTAAACACTTACTGTGTATAGCAGTGCTTAGCAGTGAACATTTACATCCAGTACAATTAATATCCCCTTTTGTGTTTTTTTTGATCCTAGCCCTTTTGATTTTAACTCCTCTGGTACAAATGTCTAGATAAACCCAAATACATTTACAAAAAATGTAATTTGCTTTGAAGGACATATGGTTCTGCTCTAAGAAGTACTGACAAGAACTGGTTTTTGTAATGTAGTCTATCCATTACTTCTAGGTAGGAAAATGCAGAAAATAGCCAATACCCAGAAAAAAGTCTATGGATATTTTTTCTCTATATCTGTAAATATGTAAAGCAGATAGCTTCTGAGAGCTGAATTATATTTTTAATCTAGAGTTCACAGTAGCATATGGTCACATGATTTAAAGCTACACAAGCCTGCAGCAGTGACAGTTTTCAGGACCTTTAAACAACTTTTGAGAACCTTGCTTGGTCCTCAGAAGCTCCTGGAAGCCTAGAGATCACCTCATTTGTACAAACAATCACATTTAATAGAAAGCATATATTGCTTGATACATGGTATAATCTTTGAAACAAACAAAACCAATGTGGGAAAATTTTAAGAAATGAAAAGAGATGGCAGAGAGATACAATTTTAATGGAAAGTTTGTGATTGCATTGGTCTAATATGCTCTGAGATACTGTGACTCAAGCTAGGATAATCACTTCCCTCCCCAAAAAAGGTGTGAACAGATGCTGTTAGTAAGTTGGAGTGTTTATTCCACTGAGTTCACTTCATAGCAAGAAATCACCAAGTACATGTTTGGTCATCCTCATTTTTACAGTCAAATTTCTTTTTATGGGCAAAAAGTAAATGCTCTTCTATGCAATGAGACCATTCTTACTGTGAATTAAATTTAATTAGAAAAAACATGTTCAGATCTATTTGTTGCAGAAAAAGAAAGAAGAAAAAAGAAGAAAGAAAAAGGGAAGAAGATGAAAAGAAGGAAGAAGGAAGAAGAAAGGTGGAAGGTGAAAAATCTGACTAAATTAAATTTATTGCATAAGATCTCGCCAGCACATATTTCTTTCTGTCTGGTGTTCATAGGATCAAAAGAACATTAGCATAGGAAAAGATGGTTAACCCAGCACTGCCATACTCACCAGTAAACCATATCTCCAAGTGCCATGTCCAGATATTTTTGAACACTTCAAAGGATGGTGATTCCACCACTCCTCTAAGCAGCTTGTGAGAAGAAATGAGGAGCAGAAACAACATGTCATGTGATGTAGTAAACTGGCTACAACCCCTATTCCCCATGCCCCTGTTCTAGGGGGAGAAGTAGAGAAACTGGCAGTGAAACTCAGGCAAGGAAGAAGGGAGAGGTAGGGGTAAGAAGTTTTAAGATTTGGTTCTGTTTCTCATGACTCTCCTCTGATTTTGATTGGTAATAAATTAATTTTTTTTTTCTGCAAGTTGAGTCTGTTTTGCCTGTGATGGTAATTGATGAGCCATCTGTCTCTCTCACTGTCCTGATCTTGTCCCATGAGTGCCTCATTCCATCTTCTCTCCCCTGTCCAGGCAAGGAGGGGAGCAACAGGGTGGTTTTGGTGGACACTTGGCATCCAGGCAGGTGCACCCCACTGCAACCTAAAACTGGCTTGGCCAGATTTGCTAGTCTCTATTTCTTTAAAAACATAGCCTGGAGTTTCCAGCACCATCCTATGCTTCCTGCCTGGTCATACCATGGTTTGTTCTCCTATACACTGTGCCCTATGTCCCTGCTCTCAGGGCAAATTGGTGTTCTTCCACAGTGTTTCCTTCATACTTAAATATTTACATGTTGGAGGCATGCACAGAGTAACTACTTGCTACTGCTCTTCATAAAAAAGGTACGTTGAAACATGGAGTGCACATAAAACTCTGTAGGCAGAGGTGACCCCCTGAGCTTTGCAAAAATTACTGTTACAGCTAAAGAAAGTAAAAGAGAGTGACCAAAATGAGTGCAAACAGAGCAAGTTGAGCAGTCTTCAGTGCTTGGTCCTTGACCAGTTAATGCAAAGCTTCTGGACACTGACCAGCAAGGGGAATACTGTAGATACTGAACTAGAGTGCTCCATTATCTTCTTACAACCTTGAAAATTCTGTCTTCTTTATTCCACCCCTAAAAGGATGTTGAACCTAAAGGGATTAAAACCCTAATTCTTCCCATTTTATTCAATAATAATTCATTTCTTTGTGCTATCTCCACATTTGCCTGGCCTGTCAGAAAAAGAAAGAAGTCACTTATTTTCCTGTTGTCAGATATAACAGGAAGAGTATCTAGTAATATTCATCTCATCTTGGAGAGGTATCTTGGAGAGGTTTCTTTTAAAACTCTTAAAATCTGTGGTGAACCCCTTATTGAGGTCTGCCAGTGACTAGTATCAGCAGAAGAAATCAAGCATTATTTTGAGTAAGGAAAAATTTTATTCTGCTGAAAAGATTAAACTGGAAATTATAGCAAGACCATTTAAAGAGGCACTGTCTTCAGCTGGTGGGAAAAGCTGCATTAGAGTTATCTTTGGTACATTGCCCACAGCTGATTGCTTGTGTTATAGAGGTGTTATCCCCAAACTCTCATCTTGCCTTTACTGTTATGGTATCTGTTGTAACTAAGAAAATGTCTAAATACTCCCAAGACTGATGTCCATGTTATGACTTAGGAGGACGTCAGGTACTGCCTGTGATGCTGCAGGACCATCCTGGGCTACAAGGCTTTTCTCAGCACTACTGCCAAGAATAGCATTTGAACCTTGATTGCAGCCTTGCTTTTCTGAAGTGTTGCTTGGCAACAAAATATGTATGCAGTGATTACTTTTTCCAACTTAAGCACGTTTTGTGGCTGAATTTACCCAAACTTCTCTGACTTGAACATTTTCTGCTTGGTTAAAAGGACAGCAAAAGCTTAGTCACAATGAGCTATTTTAAAAGGTACTGAGCTTTTAAATGACTAATAAAATACTACATTTGATGCATTTCTGCCATGCATTTGTATTTGCATAATTAAAAGGGAAGATTTATATATAGAGAGGGTTTTTTTATTCCTTTCTTCTAAAGTTTTTGCATATAGGCTGCCTGTGTTTAGATGCTTTTTGCAGAAGGCAGAAAGCTGTAAGTTACATATTTGAAAAGAGGCATAAGGCTGAATATTAAATGAATACAGTTATAGGCAAGCAAAAAAAAAAGTAGAAAAATTAAATACTCCCTTTCTACCTTTAGATTGGGCACACATGAATCTTTAGTTCTCACAATGAATCTTCGATTCATTCTTAACCTTACCCACTCCTCTTAATGTATGTTTTTGTGGGCGTTTGACTTATATATTCAGAATGAAAAGCAATGTTCGACAGGTTCCAGTGCTATTAAGCTTCATCTTCTAATCCTGTTTTTTACATCTTCAGTTTCTGTGGCAATACCTTTCACCCCATTGCTGGGTTTATGCCAGTAACAATATATAAGTGCCAGTTTATCTAAATTCTTCTACTGTTTCTATCAGTGTGAAACTTGAAGCTTTTCTTTTTACATCAAAGAAAAAAAAAAAGGAAAGAAATCAAGGTAGTTGTGATTCAAAGGAAAAAAAATAAATACTGAGATCAATAGTTAGAAAAAGCCTTGAAAAAAGTAAGCGTAGTAGGGAAAGGTATGGGAATGAGGGCTGGAATCAAGCTGGATTTGCCCTAACAGGGAGGATATGATGGGAGATGTACCAGGTCAAATATGCCTGACTCCGAAACATGAGCTGTAGCCATACAGAGAAAGCTTATACAGGTAGCATCATGAAATTTCTTTCTTCCCTTTTCTACATGGTTCTTTATTTTCCAGCATGATTTTCAGGATCACTGCCTTAGCTGTTCCACCTTCTTACCCCAAGTGGGGAGTCACCCCAAATATCTAAGCCACTTTTCTGGGGAGCAGTACATCCAGATGGGTAAAAAACTTAGGATCAAAGAATGATTTAGATTGGGAAAGACCTTTAAAATCTTCAAGTCCAATCATAAACCTAACACTACCAAGTCCATCAGTAAACCATATTGCTAAGTCCTTGTCTACATACCTTTTATATACCTCCAGGGTTGGTGGCACAACCACTTCCCTGGGCACCCTTCTCCAGTGCTTGACAACCCTTTTAGTGAAGAATTTTTTCCTCAAATCCAGTCTAAATTTCTCCTGGCAGAGAAATTTAGGGGTCATTTTTTATCACCTTAACTTGATAGGCCTTCGAGTAAAAGGACAAAGCAATGCACCAGAATCTCGCACTGAGGTGACGAAGAACATGATAAAGTGGGGAACTGATACTAGCAATAGCACTTGTGAAAAATAGATGTTTAATGACAACAGCCTGTGAAGGACACAGCCTCAGCTTTCAGCATGTGAGGAATAAATGTCACATTTGACTGAATCTTTCCCATCTCATGCAGGCTTTCCCTCTGCTTTTATCACGCGTGAGCAGAGTTTGGCACAGTAAAAATGGCATCCTCCTCCTGTCAAGTGCATTTGCTCCTACAGTGCCTGTGAGTAGGCACTGTCCAGGATGATTCAGAGAGTGGAGCCTCCTCCAGATAGGCATCGATTGTGCTGCTTTGAATCAGACATGGTATGAGTTTTACTTATTGCTGTAAATTCACTTTGTTTGCATATCTATGTGTCAGTTTTGCCTACATACTAAAATGTTATCTGCCTCCAGTTCATTCAGAAAGGGAAAGTGTATGTCTCAATAGATAAGGACTATTCATCTAGGAGCACTCAGGTCAGGGTCTGTTTTGAAGACATCTTTCTCTATTGGAACTGTTGTAAATCTATATCCTCCAAAAAAGTATTTATTTTATAACTGTTGATAGGATCAGAGTGCTACAGCTGCTTAACACACATTAGTAAAAAAAAGTTTGAAAAGGGTTTGTAGAGACTGTTTAGATGTTTTAAGTTTGGGAAGATGGTGGTAGGAGGGAGAGGACACAGGAAGAAATAGCCTTTCTGATGTGATGAATCCCAAGTGGAACATTTCTGGTTTCATTTTATTATTCCTTTTACATCCATCTCAAAACCCTCCAAGCAGTTCAGTTACAATCTGACCCATGATCTCCACTAGTATGGAAGGGGAAGTCTCTGATATTAAATGCCTTTTTTTTTCTCCTGACCATTTATTCTAATATTTTTTCTAAGCATTTATGTTGTATTATGTTGTATGTTGCTGTATGTTTTGTTTTATGCACGTCTGCCAGTCAGTCTATCTGGGTGTTCAGTGCTGCCATTAATGGCCCAGCAATCAGTCTGAAGTTCTCTTGTGTTGTTACACATAAAAATCAGAGTGGGAATACTTCTCAAGCTGCATGAATTATAGCTTTGTGAAAGTGTGAAAAGGAGATGAAATGTCAAGGGTAACCTCTTGCCATATTTCTGTAATTGTTTTATCATAATTTATGATTTATAGCAGATGTCTGTGAAGCGATTATTATGTATGTACATTTGTGAGTGAGAGAAATAAGGACAAATATTACTCTTTAGTAATACAGTGCTGTTTATAAGTACTTGACATACTGAAGTGATTGACGTGTCTGGTGACACCTTCCTTAACCTGCATTTTCTTAGAAGAAACTGTAGAAATTATTATGAATAGGGTGTTAGGAGCATCACAAAACAAAATCAGATCAATCTTTACAATACTTAGGATTCCTTTGGAGGGAGCATAGAGGAAAATTGTTTATCAGAAAACAGCACCAGGGATATAGCACCATTTGTTAAAGATAAAGGTATATATGTGAATATTATCTCCTTAAAGGCCTGAGAGGGCTAAAGGGGCTGATAATGCATAAATTCAAGTTAAGAAAAATGATAAATTTTTACTTTGAACTAGAAAAAAACAAAACCTTTTAGCAGATTTCACAAAAAAAAAATTGAAGAGAGGATCTTCCACAGTTTAATGGTGAAGTAAATATCACAGACTTTTTTT
>VWYO01002919.1:179303-193244 GCA_013400275.1 Rhadina sibilatrix | reverse complement strand
TTTTTTTTTTTTTTTTTTCTTTAATCACTTTGATTCCTGACAGGAGATACTATTTATCCTGAGGTCATGGTATTTATGTTGTTATAAAACATCAGTATGATTTCCTAAAAAATCTCTGCAATACATCAAGACCCTGCTCCTATTTCCTTATTTCCTAGAACTGTTTTACCTCTCCCTTAAGCTCTGTTTTCTGTGTCTCCACTTCTTCATCTCACCCAGTGCTTTCCTACCACTCAGTATTATTTGCACCCACCCTCAAAGAGCAATTTTCACCAAGCCATGATTAAGTTGGTTTCTGGCTACAGTTTAAGGCTCAATCAACCCACTGTAATTCAGTCTCCCTTGTCTCCATCCACTATTCCTGCTTACCATTATTGTTGCCTCTGTGAATATATTTCTTGCCTTGTTTATTCTTATCTCCTTTACAGATATTATATATTTTCCACAACAGTTCTTGACTTCATTCTTCTACATCACCTCTTAGGGGGGTAGGATGCTCTAAGCATGGAACTAGGGGGCTCAAGAGCATCACAAGGCTACAGTTATTCACTTGTTTAGTGCTAAAAATAACACATTACCCACAGTTTTCCAAGGCTTGCACTTGGGCTGGTTAAAATGACTTTTCATAGGAGCAGTAGAAGGTGTACCTTCTTCAAGCATGGATCATTCTAATACAGTAAAGACTTGCTTCAATGCACTCAGGAGCTAAAGGAGCTCAATTCTCTCAAGCAGAAAAAAAGAAAGCAACCAGAAAATTTTAGTCATATATTACATTTTATCTTTCTTTGTTTTTGGAATTCTGAAAAACATTTTGTGTGACATTTAGAAAACAATACTTATCATGATAGATCCCTTGGATGAGAAAATTATGGTCCAGACTTTAAATGTTTCACTGAGTTCTAAACTCAGAGAAAGCCTTTTACTGGGAATTCTCAATGTTGGCAGCCCAGTTTACAGTCTAAACATCTTTTATCAGTCCTTTAAAAATTAAAGCAGACATTGAATATGCCTGCATAGGATTTTAGTTACTAGGTTTTTTAGCCAGGGGAGAGAGTGAGGTCCTGTAGGGTGAATTCTGAGAGCAGGAGAATGACCCTGTGTCAGACAAAACCAGTTCCATCTCCAAATCAGACCCACTGGTGCCCAAAACTGAGCCCATTAGCAACACTGGAAACATCTATGTCACAATGTGTTTAATAAAGGGTAAGAAATTATGTGCAGCAGCTGTGAGAGAGGAGTGAGATAATGGGAGAAACAACTCTTCAGATGCCAAGCTCAGTGAAGAAGGAGTGGGAGAAAGTATCTTAGGTAATGGAGCAGAGATTCCCCTGCAGCTCATGGAGAAGATCATGTTGGAACAGATATCCACCTGTGGCCCACAGAGAAGACCATGGTGAGGCAGACTGTCCCCCTGAACCCCTGGAGGAGCATGTTGGAGCAGATAACCATCTGCAGCCCATGGATATCTCCATGCTGGAATAGGTAGAGTTGCTCTGAAGGAAACTAATGCTTGTGGTCACTGACCACTTCATAACTCAAGGCATTGAGTTTGATCATGTGCATCTATACAAGAATATATTTGATGCTAATGGAGATATTAATGTGAAAGAAGTGATCTACAAATGGATTGAAAAAGATCTGGAGCAGTATATGAAAGCAGGGGATGAAGTGTGTGCTAAACTGACTGGTGAATCACAAGAAGAATTTTACAAATTTGTAAAATGATTTTAATAATGTGAAGCAGCTCACTAAGTCATCCTAGCAATTTTTGTGTTTTGGTGTAATAGAATATTATAGGAAGCTTGCTTTTAAAATCACTACTGTTCATTTTAAGGACCTTTATTTCCTACTGAGGGTGTGATTAAGCTTGTACTGATGTCAGCAGAAGGACTTGGTTTAAAACAAGCATGTAACTCACATTATCATTATGGTATAGTAATTACATGCATCATCAAAAGCAAAATGTGCCCCTAGGTGCATTCTACTGTAAACTCTACAGTGTACTGTACACACATTTTGTAGCTAATTTTAAAACCTGGAGATAATATTTTTTATAGGAAAAATGTAGATTTGGGAATGCATTATATATCTGGAATTATTTCTACCTCATATAAGTGTGAATTTTATTGCACTACAAAAACCTGTGAATGTCCCTCTGTACCTTTACACCACAGTGTAGAGTTGCCACTAAAAGGCCAGCGTGAGCCCAGTTATTCCAGCTGAATGCCAGGTTTGTGGAATCTATAGGTGGTAGCCTGTGTGTACCTAAGATCCTGGATGACTTTTGTCTCCATGAATCTGCTTATTTGTGTTATACTGGCACAGTCAAGTTTCTCTTAACAAGACACACTAAATCTCTATTAAATGTTGAGTTAATGTTTGACTATTTTAGTTTTTTTACACATATCACTGATGTTTAGGGTTTTTTCATAGTAATGAATGAAGTTACTGCTTTCTGACTTCTTGACTATTCTTCTCACGTAGTACATAAACACTTTGCTGTACCCGTTTCAGAGATGGCATCACCCAAGTATTTTAGATTACTTCCTGGTTTATGTGATACTTTCTGTCTTGTAGCTTTTCCTTTTGTAATGGTCTTCCAATAGCAAAAATTTTTGCATTTGAGTCTCTGGCTTACATGGCTTCCCACAAAAAATAAATGCATTAGAGAGTAAAAATATATAATTATAATACAGAATCACATATGTCAATTGTGTTCCTGCTCAAGTTTCCCTCCAGATAAGCAAAATCCAGTTTAGCTGACTGACACCCTGCCCACAAGCAATGTGTAACAAGACTGAAAGGCAACTGTAAGTTAGTCCTATGTCAAAATATTCAAAAAAATAAGATTTTTTACATGTTTTCAGTAATTTTGCTGGTATTTCTAAGAGCCATTCCAGGCCAGGTCCCTCTCCATCTGATTGACAAGGATCAAGCAAAGAAACTTACATAAGTAACAGGAAAAAGTTGTAGGAAAGCTGTGTCTCAGCAGAAGTAGTTTCGTTTGAAGAAGGGAAGAACTTGCTTTTTATCTTCAGGTATTAGTAGGAATCTCCACATCATTAGTAATTAGGCACTGTGGTTTTCCTCTAAACTACTTCCCAGCGTCCAGTCAACCCAGTAACTGTCTACTTCTCACCACAGATGCTGAGACACCCAGTTCCTTAACCAGACAGAAGGTTTCTCAAACCCGTGCTCCTCTCTTTATCCCCTACACCTGGCTGGATCCTGTGAAGTGCAGCTAATTTTATACAGCATATGCCAAAAGCAGATAGGAAACAAGAAGCAAATCTACTATTGAGTAGTACATGCTCAAGTGAGGGAAATGCCCAGTGGAAACTCTCATCTGAGATGACTACATGATTGATTTTAATTGTTCAATTCCCTGCTAGCTCTCTATAAAACACTTTTCTGGCAGCTGTTTATTACTAAACACAAATAAGTAAATAAATAGTGGATCTTCCATCTGAACCCCAGCTTCCCACTTAAACTGGGCCTAACTGACAGCTGTATTCAACATTGGCATATGTTGAATGCATGTGGCCAAATAAAGCTGAGTTTTATGTGGTGGAAGCAATGACTGTTACAGTAAAGCTATAAAATCTTAATAGTTTCAAACAGAAAAGAAGAAAAACCAGAGAGTATTAAAAGTTCCATTTGTACTTGGAATCATTTTATTAAGGTACAATCCAGAATGAAACATTCATTCAAAGTAATGGGCTAGATTGAACTATTATGTAGATAGTTTAAAGTTGCTGTGGCTAAAATCAGGATAAATTAAGCTGAATGAGCCCTGGTAAATGCTCTGGAACATAAACTTAAGTAAGTGTTTGGTGTGAATACAAATTTTCCCCTCCACAAACAAAAACAAGCTCAACTTTCAATATATCGTGTGTCTACTCAATGCCACATTATGTAAGTACTATTAGTCATAATGTTGTATATTGTCTGTTTTGTAGGCAGTTGCTTAGAGGGTCCTCAACAAAATGAATTTGGAAAAAAATCAGAAAGCAGAAATACAGTGGGTTACACTCTCCACTTCTTAAACTCCTAAGCAGACAATAGAGCACAGAGGTGGTTACACAAATTTTGTTAGTTACAATGCATAATATTTCAGCAAATTATCTTCTTAATTATTTTGTAAAATCAAACACAATGTGGTAAAACATTGAAAATAACCCTAATAAATTTTTAAATATATAAATCAAAGCCAAGAGAACTCATAGGCTTGCTTTTGTCAGTTAATTTTAATTTCTACAAACGTTCTCACAGATATATAGGATTTAATCTATGGCTCTGAGAATCCCATACAGGAACTTGTGCTTTTAAGGAGCTATTTATAAGGTAAAAAATTCCTGAAAATGTTTCTAAACTCAAAAATCTTCTTTTAGAAGATGTATTCGTGTATTCTCCTTGCTAGAATTTTCTGCCTTCAAAATTTCCTTCATTAGTTACTGTTAAAAAGTGAGACAAAGAAAGTGCTACATTTTGAGTGACTAATAGTGTTATCACATATCTGCCAAAACTGAAGCTATGTAGAACCTATTGAACAAGTAACTAACTGAAACATCTGGAAATTAATTTAATTTAAATAAATGAAACCACATTTTAACAAACTAATCTATGAGTGGAATATTTTCATTTAACCTGTAGCCATTAAAATTAGGTATCTAGTCTAGATCAGTTGTCTAAGTCCTATTCCACAAAGAGACCTCTCCAGAGACAGCAAGGATAAATCTGTCATTGGAAACAGTTCTCTCCCTTTGCTTACTATGTAGAAGCAGCCTGAACTTCGTCATGATATCCAACCTTTAGATTATAAAAACTAGATTATCAGAGACCCATTAAATGCTTTCATAGGGGGCTACTCATAGACTGAGGTAAGAGTCACTCTTGGAGGGCAGTCACAGTTCCCCTTCCTGCTAAACCCCTTACCTTTCATGTTTGATGGACAATTGTCCAGATGGATCTTGTGCTGCAAGATCAGAATTGTTGATTAGCACTAATACAATTCATAGAGACCACAGTTCTTTCATAAGTGAATTTGGTAAGAACTTTACATAACAATTCATTAATGGTGCTAAAAGAGCAGGCCTGAGAGATCATCATGTAAAATCCTGTGTGTATAAAAAAGAAATGAGGGAAAATGACCATTTGTTGTGAAATCTACCAAAACATCTTTCAGCAAAATAAACATGGAAAAATTACAAGGCCTGTTATAAAAGTAATAAAAAAAAGCACAGAAAATAAAAACCAGAACTTTGTTACCTGTTTTTATTCTCTTATGCTGAAAAAAGTTTGAGATACAATGAAAAAGTCTGTCATTAAAACAAATATGTGAGTAAAAATAATAATAAAATAATTCCTTAAATAAGTAAAGTGAATCCAGTTCATACTGAATCAAGTGTATTGAGAATTATATAAACAGTTACAAGTTAATTTTTCATGGATATTGTACCAATAATTTATATGCTAAAAGAGACAACATGAATTTCTGAGCTATTGCACATGCTGCTAAATATTTTTTGAAATTGGACTTTTCATTAATTTAATGAAACTAAAGGATTAAAAAGTTTCATGAAATGAGCAACATATATAACGTGGCAGAAAGGAAAACTTCAAAAAGTAAAAACTTAGTTTCAATTTTTGATTCCTGCAGAAGCATCCTGTTTGTGTCCTGTTTAAGTTTAGAAAATAATTACTGAAAAACTTGCTTTAGAAAGTTTGCAAAACAAATGAATTTCAGTTCATACACTATTATGTTTTTGTAATCAGTGTTATATTAAAAGACAAAATCTTAAAGCATACATATAATTCAGCATACATACAGCACCATTAGGTTAGGGTTAAGGAGAATTTGATTTGCCTTTGATTTTGAAATGGAATATGTGTGACTTGATCAGATCTCCTCACACTAGTTCTTATTAATTACTGAAATGTTGACTTTTCAGAGATTTCATCTCTGAAAGAACTTTCATGCCTCTTTACATGCAGCCTTGTGTGGGGATGTGCTCTCCATAAACATCTGCCAGCTAATTTGTTATGGAGATCCAAAATGCTTCTTGATTATTTTATGGCTTAAAAAGAATCTTTAGAGTAACTAAACTGTAATTAAGCACTAAAACCATTGTATACTGGGCTTTCTGCTGTTGCAGTTGTTTCTGCTATTTTTGTACATGCTTAATGTGTTTGGGTCCAGGTGTCTGTTTTCCCCCAGGTAAGTTTTTTGGGAAGAGGGTTCACTTTATTTTTCTTTTTACAGAATCTGAGACAGTAGGTGTTAGTAGATGCTATCCGTCTACTTGATTGATTGATTGATTCTAGGCAGCATGGTATTCTAGGTAATAGCAATGGGTGAGAAAATAATTAGTTTCTTCAGATTTTGGAGCTAGTTTCTTCTATTATTGCTATGGTAATATTACAGTATTTCACATTAGATGTCTCACAAAATGTGTAGTTATACTAGAGCAAACCAAAGGTTCACAGAGCTCAACTGTCCTCAGTCATGAGCAGAAGTAGATGCCTAGGGGAAGCAGAGAATAAAAGATCTGTAAGCTACAGTTGTTCTGACTATTCTTCCAGAGACTCCTGTTAGAGGGTCAGAAATCCCTCAATGAAGTGTTGTTTCTCTGTATTAAGTATCCTCCAAAAACCTCTGTGCAATGAACATGACATTTGTCCAGTTGAAAGCATGTACACTTTTGGTGTTATAAACTCTTTGGCAATATATTCCACAATTTAGCTGAGTGAAATCATTAAAAGTAGCATGGTATCTCTCCTACCTGAATTAAAATTAGATGTTTGTCATTGTAATACACAGTTGTCAATGTGTTGGACAAGGTGCTTATTCACATACTTGCAGCTTGGCACATATTTCTGTTCCCTTTGATATGCCATCATTTAAACAACGTATCACATCAAGATTCTGTCCTTGGCACTTGCATTGCTGCTTTCAAAGCAAAATAAAAAATACAACTGACAGCACTCTGCAGCTATAATGGCTTAGTTGTAAACTGCCTTCTGTTATCTAAAATAATGAAAGAGGCAATAGAAAAAGTTTGTTCCATCCCCAGAACAATTCTTAATGGGATTTCACAAGATCTGTCATTCTGATGGAGATGCTATGATACATTATAAGGACAGCTAAAAACAATCTCTATGGACTTTCACTGAAGTTTTTCCATCATTTTTTCATATCCTAATGAC
Organism: Rhadina sibilatrix; assembly: GCA_013400275.1. Lineage (NCBI taxonomy): Eukaryota > Metazoa > Chordata > Aves > Passeriformes > Phylloscopidae > Rhadina > Rhadina sibilatrix. The sequence goes on along the minus strand of VWYO01002919.1, from coordinate 186,038 downwards.
AACATAAAAACCATATTAAAATATTTACTCTTTTCTGAAATAGCTGTTTTGGCATCATAAAACACAACAGTTTTGGACACAGAAACGTCACAGAAAATCCACAAAAATATATAGCTAGCCACTGAACACAATGCCAACATTTCATATTCAAATTGTCTTCAAGATTCCATGTATTTCTTTTTAAGGAAAATGTCATGGGAATAAGGAATGAGTCTTTCCCGTGTTCAACTTCCCACTGTTGTCCTGAAAGGTACAATTTGTTCCTCTCTTTTAAACCTGGCAAGTATTCAGACCACAGGTATCACACAAACCATTTACAGAGGCTCACAAATGGTGTTCATCTTTGCCAGAGTTGTTGACTTCAGAATTGCTTGGCAGTCAAGGTGGCCCTCGTTCAGTCTTCAATGAGCACGTGTCAGCTTCTGCCAAATTTCTAATGGGTGATCATAGCTGATCCCAAAGGCACCAGTCCTAGTGAAGGCCTTTATCTGGAAGACTTTGTGGCCCTTGGAAGACAGAAATGGACTTTCTAAAGTTGAGGAAATGCAGCAGCAGAGTTGGATGACTCCTGCTTTCTCTATGGAGACATGGAAGGCATGAGTTGGCCCTCGGTCTGTAGGTGTCCAGATTATTATCTTCTCTTTGGTATTGCCAAGTCTATTTAAATAGCATGAAAAAATATGTGTCAGTGGGAGTTTTTCCTTCACTCCTCTCACTCATGAAGCAAGAATTCCTGATGTAACCAAGTGCTCTCCCACATACACTGAGAGCCACCTACTCACGGCAGATATTGAACTTAAAAGAAGAGAACAAGCACAACAAAAAATAGAAAGCAGTCCTCCAGAAAAATAGTGAAATGTTGCATCTCTGAAAAGGGGGAGGATAAGCCCTAAACCTGAAATGCATTTCGATGTTCAGTATTCTCTTGCATGTCCTTCTGTTAGGGATTAATATTATCCATGCACCGGGATAGCCCTTTAAAACACAGCAATTAAATTTTAAGCATACACATGTACCCAAGCTGATTACACCCTTTCTATCTCCATCCTACTTTCATGCTGTCACCTTGCACTCCATTTGGACTTATCACTGTGAGTAATTATTGACAAAGATGAGGTTCTTTGTTGCTGCAACAGAAACTACTGGTCTTTGTAGCATTTTGAGGCCAAAAGACAAGTTATGCTCAGCCATAAAAGAAGATTTCCTGCAGCCATTTACTGTTCTTTGTGTAGGGCTGTGTAAGATTATCTGGTAGGCATATTTATCTAACACTTTGAACTAAATGAATTAAAATGTGAGATGAAGACCAAATAAATGAAAGAGAGAACAAATATGCAGAAAGTTGTCTTTCACTTATTAAATATTTCTTATGAATACTTTAAAAAGACTACTTTTCCCCCCTTTATTTATGTCTCACAGTATTATTTGGAGTATGCAAATGTGATGTGTTCCACAAATCAAACCTGGCAACTCATAATCACATCCTGCTGTATATGATTTGATATTCATAGACAATCATTGCCACTGACAAAAGAGTGCATGTGGGAGAAGTGTCTATCATTCTGCTATACAAATTAATCAATAAAAAAGTGTGCATGAGAGTGCCGTGAATAGAAGTAAGTATCAGTAGATTTTTTCCTTGGGAAGATAATTAATTTTTCATTTTTTACTCCATGTCTCCAACTTGGGCACTTTCTTCAATATGTAGCCTAAACCTTAATTTTCTTGAGTTTAATTGCCCCTCCCTTTTTCATAAATCAGAATATTTAAATATGGAAATACATACTAAATGCAGAGTACTTTACAATATCTTAGTAATTTACCAACTAAGTTTCTTATAATGTTTTCTCAAATTAAGTAAAAGATCTACAGAGAGATTTATATAATATATTTTTCCTGATAAGGTTTCCATTTGAAGGCATCAGATTAGATAATTTTTATTTTTTGAAAGTTATCATGATGTTCTGATGTTATAGGATACTTTTATCTCTTCCAAAGAGCCCAGATGAGCAGTGCTTCCTCTTACCAGATTGAACTCTCATGGGTCTTAGGAGAGATTTTGTTTCTCAAACAGGAAAATTATGTGAACTACTTTTAAGATTTACTAAGTGACCCCAAGATACAATGCATTAAAGAAATTTGTTTTCTTCTTTGTTACAAATTTGAAAGATCAACTTATCTCATGCTCCTTTAAATCTTCATATTCTGTGAAGCATTTCATGTGGTTTTAACACTCTTTGGGTGATCTGTGGGTAAATATGTCATATATCCATAAACTGACACACTTTGGATGACGTGCATAAGAATATTTTCCCAAATCTCTAAAGACTGTGGAGAAGGTAGACACTGATCTGGAGGTGAGGGAAGAAGGGACAGGAAGCATGGAAAAACTTCCATGACAGCAATACTTGCAAGGAAGTCAACTGTTTACAATAAGCTGCGTGGAGAACCATGCCCTCTTTCATGCCAAAACCCATCTTGTTCTTTCTACAACACTCAGAAGAGTGGCTAATATCCACTGTTTTGATTATAAGGCTAAAGCCATGCTCTCTCACACACTCCAAGATCATTCTGTAAGTGGAAGTGATCAGCTTACCTTCAGAGAGACTCTTTTTCCAATACAGGAGATATGTATCCACATTTTCTTTATCCAAAGGTGTTCTTCTGTGTGGAAAAGGCAAGCAGAGTGTTTGTGTTTACTTTCATAAGCCTGGCCATGGATCTTGTTATGAAGACCAATTCTATTAGTCAGCAGTTAATATATCTTAGCCCATTACATCCTTAAACATCAATGTCTTTCAATATGTTTTTCTGAAATAAAGCTAGACTAAAGCTAGAATAAAGCTAAATCTGTTCCCTACAGCCTCTGCCTTCTGTTAGTGCTGGAGCTTCGCTTCCTTCAAAAAGTAATGGATAAAGGATAGTTTCCCTGCATAATTAGTTTAGAAAAAAGTTGTATAGAAATTAAAATACCTGTGAAAATTTGGCTTTCAACCTGTTCCAGTCTGCTGCTGTATTATGCTCAGATTTTAGTCTGAACACAAAAATATCTTAACTTTCCATTTTCTGATGATGATACCTATGGACTGTCATGTCCATGTTTTTAATGAGGCTAAGGTATTGTTTTGCAAAAAAATTGTAATTTCTTGTTTCTGAGCTCTTCTGGGGTAGGTGGCTTTTAATCATATGACTTTAAACATCTGTTATCCATTCATAAATAATTATCTGTTGCTCTTTTTTATGCCAAATTCACAAGGTCTCTCGTTAACAAGGCATTACCAGTTTGTTTTTTTTTTTCTTAATCTTTCTAACGAGAAGCCTGCTGGCTGCATTACATAAACAAGAACATTATGAAAAGGGTACTTTAACATTACCACTGCATTGCTTTACAGCTTTGACTGAACTTCAAACCATTTTTTATAACCATGTTGTTTCTTAATGTTTTAATTCTAGCACTGGAAGGGCTTTGCACTATTCCACCTTAGGATACAACAACTTTTGATTTTTGTGGTGGGGATTTTTGGGGGATGGTTTGTTGTGCTTTTTTGATGGCAGGTATGTTTTTTGCCATAATGCTTGCTCGTCTTTACAAGATGATTGTAAAGTCAAAAAAAAGTGAAAATTATTAGACTAACAAAATGTACTACTAGTTCAGTTTTTTGGTTTGTTTTTTTTTTCAAGAAGCAGACTTGGACCAATTTAGTTTATTTGTAGATATAAACATACTCGGAAATGCAATTCTCCTTGCTCTGATGAGCCACTTCAGACAAATTGTTCCTAGATCTCTGGCCTAGATTTTTGCCTACAGATTTTTTTAAATTCCTCATATTACTTCCATTACCAATCCTTACTTTGCACTCAGTACTTCAGAGGGAAAGAAATTTACAGCTAGCCATTTCTAAAAAGTTTGATTAAATTATTATTTTTTTTTTTTTAGTATTATTACTACAATCACTACAGCTGTGAGTAGTTACATTTATATTCAGGAAGAAGTCCATCTACAATAGATCTTTTAATTGGCAGTTCTTAGAAACACAGACTTTCTATTCTATTCTAATTAAATTGCTACATTGACCTTTCTGTTCATTGGGACAGCTTTTGTAAGCAAAGACTGGGACAAGCTGGAAAGAGCATACTAAAACTATCCTCACTTTTTCCTGGTCTAAAAATGGGAAAAGCAGTGTAGGTTGCACTGTTCTAACACTAGAAGAGAATTATAAATAGGTGTTACTGCAATAATCACTCTAAAACTACCAGCTACAAATCTACCCATCTACAAATTATGAAATATATTTAAATACAATCCCTCATTAAAAAAGGGGGGGATTCATTTGGTATAAAGAAGACATCAAGGGCAAAAAGTCACGATTTCATGTCTAGTTGCCACATACATTGTCTAAAAGTAGAGGTTCTCATACTATAAAAATTACCTCTGTTGGCTCAGAGACATTTAACATATGCAGAAAATCCAGGCCATTCCTGTTAAATTCAACAAGTTCTGAATTTCACACATCACGGTGTAGCAGTGCTCGTTAGCACATAATAGAATCTAAATTTGGAATATGCAAATGTGTAAGGACAAGAAGTGGCTTAATGAGGATGAAGATCCTTGCTGTCATTCTTTTTAGGTAAGTATTGAAACACTGAGACATCAGTTTTCATTTGGTTTTGTAAGGATGACTTACAAAGTAGTTAATACTGCTCAGGCAAATATAATGGGTCCTGTTAGTTTGTGTTTGTAAAGCAATGACTCTTTCAAAAACAAATGTGGTAGACAATGCAATGTGCATGCTACACAGAAAACTAAAGAAAAGTAAAATGGTTTTGCTGTATAAGTAATAACATGGAAATGAGAATTTTTTAAAATTCTCTTTTAATGGAGCAGAAATTTCATTCTGAGAAATACAAATTAGTTTGAGCTCTGCTAAATATGAAGTAACTCCAGTAGCATTCCAGTGCTGATATAAGCTGCAAAGTAGAGCAAAGTTATTGAATTTTAATAAAGAAAAAGTTGACTGCTGAATATGGTTTTAACATGCTTTCAAAACAACTTTTCTTATATATTCTGGTTCTTAAACCATATCCTTCATTCTTATTAATCATTCAATCTATCAAAATATTAGTCCTCTAGATATTTCTTATCAATCTAAATAACTAAAAGTTCACAAAAATGTCATTTATTCAGGGACTCCTATACTGATATTACACTTTTTGTTGTGGATATGAATAAATTACATGGAAATAACTAAATTCCATGCAAAATGTAAAGCACTGGAGTGAGTTTTGGCAAGGGATAGAACAGTAGGATTTAAAAACAACAGCACATAGGGATTGTTTTCTGCCTAGGCAAAACATGCATTGGCTGAGATAACATTTTCTAGCAGTTTCTTCCTAGTGGTGCCATTGAGGGAGATTGGGATAAGAAGTGCTCCTTTTGAAATCAGTTACGTCAGATTTTTTTTCCTACTACAAATTTTTTCTGTCCTATATATAAACAAGTAATGTTTAAAAATGTGGATATCAGCAATCCTGTAAAATTGCATTTCTTTTCAGTAAATTCAATACTTAATTCTTCTGTGAGTTTACTACTGTGAAAAAAACCAGCTCAATTTGTTTTCAGTCTGTGACTTCTATGTATTCCCTTGATGTAATTATGCCTTTCAAACTTGTATCTACATTACAGAACGAATTTCTAGTAGTTTCTTAGAAGAAACAACTATGTTTCTATAGGCACCTGTAAAGAAAAAATAGTCAAAGCTATTGTTTTAGCCAAGGCCATGCAAAATGACTAGTTCTTCAGTAAACGCTTAATTTCTTTTATAGTTTTAATTTCTGCAAACCCAAACTGACGCTCTCAGGTCATACCTAATAGGCCAAGCATGGCATGGCAGGAAAGAGGAAAGATCAGAGGCTTCAAGGCTGGTGCAGTCAGCTGCACACATGCAGGTTTTGTGCAGTGGTCTAGAACTGCTGAATGGCATTAGCATAGTGTTCACTGTAAATTGGGGTATCTGTCCCATTAGTGGGGCTGATTAGCTCAGGCTCTCCATTGTTCTGCTGCAGCTCGCTGCCTCAGAGCTCAGCCACAGTGGACACATACATGAAGTTTTGCCAGACACATACATTTACCCTCAGGCAACATCACCCAAACATTGCATTCCTAGCACTAGGATTTCATATTTCTGTTCTTTGGAAGAAGATCTTCACACTGCTCTTCAGATAAGATTCTCCTGTAACTGTTGTTTGGCTAAGAGAAAGAAAATGTCTTCTCCATCACTGGAATTCAAATGATGTTAGCTACTTAAAAACTGCATAACTAAATGATAGGCAGTGTAATTTGTGTTCAGCTGTAACAGGTTTTGTGATTCTTTAGCTGCACACACTGTCATTAAATTTCAGCATTCACATTTGAATCTTAATATTCCAGCATCTGAGCAAGTTTGTTGGAAAGAAGAGAACCATCTTGAGTCAGTACTTAGCCTATGATCTGAGGAGTAGAAAATTATACTGAAACTTCTCATGGAAAGGAAAGAGATTGTTTCTCCTGCACCAAGAAAACAGAGACATGGGAAAATGTGCAATACAAGGAATTTACTTACGGTACTTGTTTAATTAAAATTGTATATCTATTTGGATAACTAAAGAGTGGTCTGAGCTTTGAACTTCTAACTCATAGCTTTAGCTGATTATCAGTATAAAAGGCATCCATCAGAAAAAAAGTGCCTTTTTTTTTTT